>BQNB010030484.1:11357-54836 GCA_026074375.1 Tanacetum coccineum
GAAGATATTCAATCTTCAAGTATTATTGAGTCACCACATTGTTGAGTCTCTCATTATTCTTCCACCATGAAAGAACTACCTCCTCATTTTACATACCCACCTTTGTTCCTTGATTCGCTCCAAACTACACCTTAAAATATATATAATATATTATAAAATATAAAATATATATAGCAAGAATAGTTTAGAAACAAAATCAATAAAACCGAGAAGTAGTGTAGAGTGTTCCCGGGTCGTTATGTCCCAACGAGGCTAGAGATGGAAAATCGCAAAACGATTGATGATTTGTGTTTGGATATGACAAGGAGAAAATTATGATTGGGCACTAAACCTAATAAGCAAATGCACACAAAGATAAGCAAGGAAAATAAGCTGAACAAGTATAAAAAGCTAGAAATGGTAAAAACACTTAAAACTTCTAAACTAAGACACAAATAAGCTCAAATAAACTTAAGACAAAACAAAATAAGCTAGACTAACTCTAAATAAGCAAATTCAGCAAGCAATTAAGCTAAGCTAAGCAGGAGAAACTCAGCAGTACTAACAACAGTACTAACAGTTTTAACTAACAGTACTAACTTGAAGTTAGTACTGCTAGCGTTGAGTTAGTACTGCTAGCTTTAAAATCAAAAAAATTGAACTAGCAATACTAACTATGGGTTAGTACTGCTGGTTCCAAATAGCCCTTAAAGTTTTCAAAAATCATTTTTTTTTCTTTTTATTTTAAGCCGATTTGGTCCTAAGTTGTTAAAAACAGATTATCAAAGAACAAAATAAGACACTTATAATTAAGAATAAGCACTTAAATAAGCTAAATCAATCTAACAGTATTAACATACTATCAGTACTAACTAAGAAAGTGACACAAACTATTTTTAAACTAACAACTAAGCAAGATAAGCACTAAACATCATGATAAAGCATAAATAAGTAAACATAGGTAACAAATAAGCATTATAAGCAGTTCTACAGTAAATAAGAAAAGTAAGAAAAAAGAGAGACTTACAACACCCTTGCTCAAAACAGGGTCAAATAAAGAATCTACAAGCTCTAGCTTGTATAAAACAAGCTAGTAGTGTCCATAAACCCATTCAGAACTGGCTTATCATCCATAAAGTAAGATGTGGTGTATTTGAGAGTGATTTTTGTGATTTTCTCTTAAATTCTTAGCTTTTTAAGTTTACTTAATTAAATCAGCTTATAAATAAGCTGTATTGAGAGCTTTCTGAACACAAAACAACACAATTAAGAAACTTAACACTTGGAATTGTAAATTGACTTAAGACCTCAAATTTTCATTAAAACTTGAAAGTGTTACAAAGCTGAAAGTAGAAGCTGTAAATGATTTAAAACAAATTAAAAATTAAGCTAAGATATTCTAAGATTAAAAACTAACTAACTCCTCAAAGGCTTACAAAAGGCTCTATTTATAGCCGAAGTCTTCTCTTCTTGGACTTCTTACTTGTGCTTCTTTTGTGAGAGCTTCACTAGGTGTTTTTGTTGTGTGAGGGACTTGATAAAAGTAATCTCAGCCATTAAATCATCTTGTGCTTCTTTTTGAGTCATCTAAGCCATCAAAATTACTTGGAAATGGTGAGGGATTGCCAACATGACAATTATAAGTATGGGGGGGAGATAGTGGGGTGGTTGATATGTTTTATCAAGGGTGTTGAATGGTTTTACAAGGCTTGGAAAAATAAAATTAGCTATAAAATCCAGTTGTGATTTTCCTAACAATTAGATAAAAACTAAAAACCAACTCCCTTCTTGGGTTACAATGGTCCTATTTATACTAAAACGAATTAAGGTCTTGGTTTCTTTTACTTTTTTTCTTCTTTCTTCTGTGTTTCTTTGTAGAGACAAAAACCCAAGTGTGCTTGTTGTGTGAGGCGATTTTAAAACAAATCCCAGCCTTCAATTTCTTTGTGCTTCTTTTGAGTCCAATCACAGCCATCGAAATATTACTTGTGAAATCGTAGAAGGATGCCAACAGGCATTTATAACAACTGGGGGTGGAATAGTGGAGTGTTTGAAATGATTTAAATCCAGGTGATGAGTGGTTTGCAGGGTAAAAAGTAGGGGAATACACCCAATTGTCTTGGGTTTTGTTGGGCGGGAAAAAGGTTTTGGGTAAGTTGGCAGCTTTGGCCCCTCATCTCTTATAACTTCATTGTAAACTTCGCCCAGTTTGCAATTTCGACTCTTGTCTTTTAACTCTTGTAATTCGTCTTGACTCCATTAAATGCACAAACTTTGTCGAGTCGATCTGGTAATTTCCGTTTGAGCTACGTTTTCAATCCTTTTGTACCCTTGGCCTCAGTTTTTCGCGCTCTTTCCAAATCCGTGCTTGGTTTTGTCCGGTTTGGCTTTGATTTTTGTATTTTAGTGAATATCCGGTACCTGCATAGTATAAACACAAAAACAAGCATATTTATGGCAATTTATGTGCGTTTTTGGTCGTTTAGGGTCGATTTTAAAGGTAAAAGGTATGTGTAATTACACACATACCAAAATCCCTCATACTAAGATATTGCCGTGTCCTCACGCAATGTTATGAAGTAAAAACTTAAGAAAACCACGAATCTCAATCCCCCTCGACTAATAACCTCAAGAAGTAGCTAAGCGTTCGTCAAGGGGAACTAAAGAATCATTAGCTTCGACAAGTCCTGTTTTCACCATTTTTTATATTTACACTAACTATCCCTAAAAAAAATTGATTTTCCTTTTTCTTTTCTTAACTACCTGTTTGACTTCCTTTATTTTATCAACACTGGGATCATAGAATGAGAAGCGCCCATAGAATAATTTACAGATGTCCTGACGGATAAATTCATCGTCTCCGATTTTTCACTAGTCCCAAACTAAGCGTAAAAACGAAATCATTGTTCAGTACAAGTAAAGATGCTAACACTACTTATAACTATGACTTGTCAACTTTTCGCTCTGAACAATTATTCAATTAGAGTGAATGTGCTTAATTTTAAGTTAAATTTAGATCGACAATTTTAGAAAGTAATATAATTTATGTGCATAACGATATTTCTGAAGAAATTCTGTTGTATGTATTGCGTAAGTTAGCGATTAGACCGCTCTCTTGCTACCAGACAACTATTCATGAACTGTTAATTATGGATTGTATAGCTGTTTGGAATTGTATAAATAGATCTATTGGGTACTAATTATCCCTAGTCCGGGGAATTGTGTTGAGGTAATGCGCCTCAACTCTTTCGTAGCGGGGCACCGATTAAAGCGATGATATATAATGTCAAATTCTCATGTCGTCTTGGTCTCAGGACACTTGCGCTATACGCTTTAGGGCAGAATACACTTTGGAATATTATTATGCTTCACAAAGTAGCTTCCGTGTTCATGAGACACTCCTTAGTACGCAACAGTAGATACTCATTTTTTTGTTGTCGCTTTTCTTTCGTGGGGTTAGTGTATGTGTGTACTCCTGGTTGGTAGGGTGAGCGTTCATGTAGAGACACTTATTTTTGGGTACCATCGAGTGGTTTGCGTCCAGAGTTGTACCTGTACTTTAAAAATTACTGTTGAATTTACTGAAATCTAATGTGTGGTCTTGTTGAATGTTTATGTGATAGTGTCGGTGTGTGAGATCTTGTCATTGTTCAACGATGTCTGTGCTCTGAGACTTGTATGTACACTGTTCGTTGTGTGATTGTTAGCTTATGTGTGGTTTAGTTTACGCTGGTGATATGATGGTGTGTCGGCGCGGAACATAGTGTGTATTGGTGGATTGCGTAATGGACGAGACTTAATACACAAATTAGACCAGAAAGTACTCTATAAGTGAAATATAAGATTCTCTTGTGTGAGAGTTGGATGATTGTTTGCAGATGTCTGAGCGCTCAGTATAGATAGTAAGGACATTGGTGAAGTGGTATCGAGTTCGTACCTGCGTGAAGTGGGGATGTGGACGCTGTTTATGTAGCGATGTGTGGATGTGTTACAGAATGAGCAGTCGTGTACATCGCAGCTGCTATGATTTAAGAGCACTCTACCTCATGTGACTGTGACTGAGTAGGGGTAAGTCTAAGGCGCTTGGTCGTGAAGCTCTTGTTCTCATCGTCGGCAATGTGGTTTTACTTGGATTAGAGTCGAAGTGGATGATCAAGACGATCCTGTCAAGGATGTGCGTGAAGATTGGTGTGAGAGACTTTGTTGTTTGTGTATTGTCGATCCTCGCACACTCCTCTTATGGGTACTCTAGATTGGGATATATAGTCGTAGTTTAGTCATGGAGAAGATATATCTGATAGGGCATGCGCTAATCTTTGTTGCGCGCGTAGATAGCTCCAGAGACTCGAGTTGAGGAATTTCAAGATGATCTGTTTACGGAGTGTTGCTGCTGTGTTGTGACGAGAGAGTGTGTTAGTATTGAGTGTGTTATATTGCCACCAACGGGATAGTATTTGTTTCCTCGGTTGCTCGCCTCACAGGTAGATCGCGGGTGCCTTGATGAGGTGTTACTAGGAGTGAGGTCGTTGTTGTACCTCATGAGTCGGTTTTTAGTGGTGTTGTGATGAAGCTGCCGCTGATAGAGCGGTTGGCGTATATGTTGTCGCGCTTTATTTGGTGTGTGCTATCAACACTGGGATCATAGAATGAGAAGCGCCCATAGAAATAATCTATGTATGTGGCTTACCGAATAGATGTTTTAAATTGGTCGTCCCCGATTGTTGTCCACTGTCTAGTCCCATACTAAGCGTAAAAACAAAATCACTGTTAAGTACAAGTAAAGATGCTTAACACTAGCTTCTACTATGACTGTGTCACTTTTCGCGTTCCAAAACACTATTATTCATTAGCTTGATGTGGCTTAATTTTAATTACCTCAACTGCACTATTTAAGAATAATATACAATTATCATATTTAAATTATAATTATACTATAGAACTACATAACACTTTTTTATTACCCTCCATAACCCCCCCATCCCTCAAATACTCAATATACCCACTCCTATAACTTCTAATTATAATTATAATACCCCCCTTCTCACATAATTCAATTAAATCTTTAACACCACCAAATTCCTCAAATCTAATAAAACCCTCAACAACACCCCCCACCACCACTCACCTCCCCCCCAACCCCCATAACCATAAACCATATTCAACAACCCCATACTCCTCCCAAACAACAATTCCTACCCCTTCCACCACATCACCTATCCCCTTAAAAAATCCCCCCCCTTCTCCACCCAACCACTCCCACCAAACCCTCCTTCAACCCAACACACACCAATTTACTACCAAACCTCCTAAAACAAAAACCCCAAAAACCATTCTTAAAACTCCCCCCCCCCAACAAAACCCATCACAAACCAAAAAATCAAATATTCACAACATACCTCTCATATATTACCATTACTCCACACAACTTCCGACTTCCACATACCCACTATGAGCCTTCCAAAACTCTTATGACTTCTCACTTTTATCTTCTTGATGAAAACACTTAACCGATATACTAATATGCCTCTTGCGTCCATTTTTATGTCAGACTCCCCCATCTGTAACTGAGGTAGATCCCGTGCAAGAGCTGTTCAGTACGCTCACGCATTGTTATGTCTAGTCACTGGCTCGTTGTAGTAGAGATGGTCGATGTGTTATAGTTGATTAATTCTGTTTATGTTAGTTGAGATGATGACTATAGTGTTGAGGTTTTGTTAAAAAACGTGAGTTCTTGTGCGGCCGGTTTGAGTGTCAAGCGCTCTGCAGGAAAAAATTTCTCGCGATGTTTTGGATGATAACAGCTCGCGAGGAGAGTACAATGTGAGTTAGAGCCATGCTGAAGAGATTCATTGTGCATTATGAAGAATGTGGGAAATTTTCAAATATATTCGTTTAAGCTCCAGAATGCGTGTCTTTTAGTCAATTTTCACCAAGTACTCTATAATTACTACAATTCTCAAATATGAACGATTAAGTAACAATTCTTTGCAATAATTATACAAAATGGGTTAATTACATGGGACAAATGATGCTATAAAATAGACGTTATTTGATGTCATCAATAGTCTCAGTGGTAGTTATGAACTGATTAGTATCAGTCGGTAGTAGATTTTTATCGAAATCATGGATATGATAGTAGTAGGATGATGATGTACGGAATTTGGAAATCAATGGATGGTAGTCCATTTTATTACATGAGATGATAAGTTCGGTACCTGAGTACGTCTTTGTCTATACTTGTTAGTGACATGGTTCGTCACTCACCTCGGATAGGATTTTCCATTCTTGTGAGACCCCTCACACATTTATTCACCACCTATGTGGAACTTGAAAAATATTCAAGTGACATGTTAAACAGTTGCGTTGGAAGAACGCATAGTTAGATAAAACCTTGTATAGTCGTGAGGAGCCTAGACCATGGTATGTGTTTAATTACACATACCTTTTACCTTTAAAAATAAGCTAAAATAACCAAAAACGGACTTAAAATGCCAAATATACGCTTGTTTTGCTAATTGTGTTGTGCAGGAACGGATAACTAAGAAAAGGACGAAAAACGAAGCCAAAACGACAAAACCGGACACGGAATGGAAAAGCGTGGAAAAGACAAAGTCCAGTCAAGCCCAAGCCTGAAAAAGTCAACCCAAGTCAACCCCGACAAATCCAAAAGTCAACATGTGAAGAAAAATAAGTTTGAGGGTTAAAATTGCTAAAGCCCTAAACTTATTTTAAAAGAAGAAAAAAAAGAAAACCAACTACAAGGGTCCAAACTGCCAAGCTTGCAAAGTTAAACCACAAGGGGCAAAGCTGTCAAAAGCCTAAACTAATACCACCAAGGACGTACGGTGCAACTTGTAATATAACCCTTGGGGACTTAATTTGCCAAGTCCCCAAAACTATAACAACACAAGGACCATGGATGCAATGAGGTGTATAACTTTGAGGGACCATTGTTGCCCAATCCACAAACTTCAACCATAACAGTTTAAACCACTGTTTATCTTCCCCAATGTTTCCCGCCAATACCCAATCCCAAAACCCATTCACGGGTTTCTCTCTTTTTCACCCTTTTACCCTGCAACACCTACACAATTCAGTGGATAAAACCCTCACCTCACCTCCACTAACCCCCTCATCACATGATACATCCACGTTGGCAATCCATGGCACCACAACACACATCAAGGGCTGTGATGATTTGGTTAGGGCTCCAAGGCAGGATTAAGGGTCAAGATTGGTTTTTGGTTTGCTCTCACCAAACAAACACAACAAACACAATGCAAAGAAGCGGGACATCTATAAAAGAGAAAGAAAGATGAACAGTGGGGAGTTAGTTAGTAGATTTTAGTTTTCAGTTTTATTTTTTGTAATTTTCTCTTTAGTTACTGTTCATTTAAGTCGAATTAATTTCTTGTTAAATCTTTTCAATTTCAGTTGTGCTAATTGTTACTACTCTTGTACTCTTCTTTCTTCATCAATAAAGCAAGTTTAATTGTGATTGTGTTTAAATTCTCATGTTTTAAGCCGTTTTTAAGCAATAAGCTTGAAATAAGCTAATTTTAGCTTATTAAGTTTTCTCTAATTCTCAATTTGTTCAAATGCTATAAAAGCTTTTTAATACTGACTTTGTCTATTAGAGTTCAATATTTTTCATTTGAATTCATTTGATTCATTTTGGAAGCTTTTGGAGTAAATAAGCTCTTAAAAGCTTATTGAGCTTATTGAGGTTTAGAGGCTTTGGAAGCCATTAGGAACATATGTCGATCAAGTATGAGCATGTGGCATTGACTTCGATTTGTCATCGGTTAGCTGCTGCCGCCGTCAGGAAATTTGCATGGCTAAATTAGTGATATACAACATATATGGACGAAAGTGGCTTCGTCACTTTGTTGAATACTGTTGTAATAACCACGGTTCTCCGTTAATCAGTATAAATACTGCCTGTGATTAGGTAGAATTCTGAAGAATCTCCTTGATAGGGTTTCGTAGCTGCACTAGTTGTTCTCATTACCGGAGCGTCTCAAAGCAGACAACACGGTAAGAGTGAACCAGTAAGTTATATGGGGGCCGGTATTAGTTTTAGAGGCATGGGCAGGTCAGACTGATGCCTAGAGGGCAACTCTGTGGCATGCTATATATGATAATTCAAAGGGAGAACCATGATTTTTGGGAGGCAACTTGTTGAGGAGAGGCGTGAGTAATTAGAGCTGACAGATCATGTTGCTAGGATGGAGAGAAGACAAGAGTTTGGAGGGGAGTAGTAGACTATATAAGATTCTTGATTAGGAGTTGTACACCACTAAACCGTGTAGTTTCAGTTAGTGTTAGATCTAAACTGAGTAGTCTCAGTGGTAGTAGTTATGAACTGATTAGTATCAGTTGGTAGTTGATTCTTATCGAAATCATAGTCATGATGGTAGTAGAATGATTTGTGCGGATTTTGAAAATCAATGGATGGTAGTACATTTCTTACATGAGTTGATACGTTCGATACTTGGGTACGTCGTTGTCTATGCCGGTTAGTGACATGGTTCATCACTTACCTCGAATAGGATTTCCATTCTTGCGAGACCCCTCACATATTTATTCCCCACCTATGTGGAACTAGAAAAATATTCAAGTGACATGTTAAATAGTTACGTTGGAAGAATGCAAAGTTAAGTAAAACCCTATGTAGTCGCGAGGAGACTTGGACGTGATTGTAGTAAGCTAAGTTGGAATATAATTTTGATCATAGTGTGACCCCGATGAATATTCTAAATTCTTAGTGGGTTGGAACCCAAAGTACCTGAAGCAAGTAACATCTACTTGCGAGAGTCTAGACTTTTGGTAAGCGAATCTTGGAAGATGTTGAAAAGAGCCATGCGTAGGTCGTGATGTGTATGACACATACCTCTTGGAGGACTGGACCCACGAAATAGAACAACTAAGGGACTAGATGCCGTCAAATGTTCTAAGAGTTTTGTTGACACATCAAGGACTGGATCATATCCAGACACCCGACCAATACGTGACCCGAAGGTTAGGAAGAACTATTAAGTTAAGGAGATAGTAGGAAAGACTATCATGTTGTGTGAGACTAGATTTGGATAGATTATAAGAAAGTATAAGAGCTAGACGTCTGAACTAGGTCATTAGGGGAATCAAAAGAAACCCCACTTGAAGAGACCAGATTGATAGAGGACTAGTGTGTTGAGTTGAGGAATGGAATCTTTCCTGTTGATGATAGTAATTGAGAATTTGATTTGAATTTTGGGGGCGAAATTCCTTTAAGGGGGTTAGACTGTGATAACCAGTAACTTGTCCAAGGTTAAGTATTATAAAATATTGTAATTTTCTATCGGAGTCTTTTAATTTTGTCGGCTTTTTGGCAGAAAGCTAAAAAAAGTTAACTTCGGTTGACTTATTTTGCGTAAAACGGTTACGGATTAACCGGGTTTGGAAAGAGTCATAAGTATCACAAGAGAATCACTTTTGATTCGTCTTTACATTTTGGAGTGGTTATGTGGTTTTCCAGTGCTTTCGAGTTTTCCCCGTGTTCCGCGAGAATCGTCATGCAACGCGTATCGGCACAACAATTAAATTGAAAACGGGTTGAAATAATCGTGGGTGAATTTAACAAACTTATTTAATAAGTAATTTTGTAATTTGAAGTAACGTTTTTCTAGAACGTAAATCATGGAGGTGTGAATTAAAAGTTATCAGAAAACAGGCGTTTTCGTGAGATTTGAGTTAAGTGCGTATCGGTCGTAAAAGTGAAATTTATGAATCAAGTCTAAAGTGATAAGAGGTATTTTTGAAGTCGAGAAAACTTTTAAACTTGTGAGAAAGGTTTCGGTTTGATTTGAAGTAACCTCGTATTTTGGTCCCGACACGTCCGTTAAATGTCCAAAATGAATTTTTTTTGGGAAGTTAAGTTAGAAATATGTCATGTAAATAACCTAGATTATTGGAAAAATATTTTTAAGATCAATAAAAATACTACGGAACTTTGGGAAATATTTTAAAGTCAAAGTTTTTGAGTTTTAAGTGAACCCGACATGAAAAGAAAGAATCCCAAGCCACATAGGATCCATGGCCGGTTAGGGACAACAAGAGGGAACACCAAGGCAAGTTTTTAGCTAAATGGTCCATGCATGGTACATGTATATTTGTCCTAACCTCACACACACATTACACACTTTCAAAAATAAACAAAAATAAAAAACTCTCTTTCTTTCTCTCTTTTGGGTTTCGGACGCAAACAAGAAGAACAAGAAACGTAAATTTTTGAAGACTTAGCAAGAACACGGGGTTAGAAAGTATAGTGGGTTGATATTTGATAGTCTCGGGTCATAAGAAAGATATTGGGGTTTGTTTTCCTTGCGTCAATACCAAACCAAGAACTTTCAAATTTGTAATTTTTCTAAAAATTTATTTAAGTTGTACTTTTATGTTTCTTATGGTATCTAAATGCTAGTTGTACAAGTTGATCGTCGTAAAAATCAAAACTTGAAAATGAAACGAATGATTTAAAAGGGTGTTTGTTCGTCGAATACACAAAGAAAAAGGAAAAGGGTTGAACCCTTTTTAAATTAAGGTTTTATGGTGGTAAATTTATGTTTTGACACAAATGTTTTATTAGGGCTTATTGTTTGAAACCTTTCTTAAAAATGATGCGCTTCGGTTAACAGTTGGACACATTTATGGGCTTATTTTTGATTTAGCATTCTTGTTCGAAAAAGAAAGAAAAGAAGAAAAGAATTAGGCTTGCCCTTTTGTGTTCATTTTGGGCTTACTCGGTTTTAGCTTATTCAGCTTAAGGCTCATTTGTTATGGCTTATTGTCCTTGGCCTTTATTTGATTTCGAGCTTATTGATTAATATTGTTTTGGCTTATATTCGAGCTTATGGCTTAATATTGTTTCGGCTTATATTCGAGCTTATGGCTTATTTATGTTTCGGCTTATGTTTCGGCTTATGGCTTATGTTGAGAATCGTTTAAGCTCAAGATTGGTTAGATCTTTGTATCTAGGATAAACAATAACAATGATTGAATATGCACATCGGAATTATAAGAACACAATCAATGTTATCACAAGGTTTTCTTTATTGAACGATTTCCCTATTACGCCAACTATAACTTGGGGCTACACCAACTAACTATGGTGTACTATTCGACTCTCATCAGTCGACTATGCTATCTAACTATCTAGACTCTCATTGGGAGAGCTCTAGTTTTCTATGGATGGATAAACCGCACGCCTATGATTCTCTTTATATAAAGAGATATCAATGCTTACAACAGAAGATAAGAACAAACAATATATTTAAAACATTTAGAGATATCTTCTAATATCTTCTGTATCTTTATCATTATAAGGAGATCTTCTGATATCTTCAAAATCTTCATCTTTATCTTCATATTCTCCACCAGCTTGAAGATTTCTTTAATTACAATTTTAGTCCTTTTGTTTCATTCTTTTATTCATTTTGTCTCATCAAATCAAGAATCCCAACAATCTTCCCCTATTTGATGATGACAAAACAAACAAAGTCGCGTACGAACTTCATCATAAAGCCAAAGCTTCCCCTGAAGTTGAGATGTAATCATCTCCCTGAATGAAACAAAATCAAGATCTCCTTGAACATATCACCACATATAAATAAGCTACAAATCAATAAACCTGTAATCTTCTTCCTCTTTTTTGTAATCATCTAATAGGGGTCTTCTGTAGATATGCAACTTGGATCATAACAACTACAAATCATATACCAACACTAATACCTAATCCATCTTACCAATGACTCCTAGAACCTCCATTAAGCAAATAACGAATAATGACTCTGAGCAGTAGAAAACACAACTAGTCAGTAGTAAATAAATGACTAGCATAGTAACTGCACACAAACAATATATTTAAAACATTTTAAGAAATGTCTCCTAATATGCTCTGATCTTATCATTAGAAGGAGATCTTCTGAAATATAAAAATCTCATCTTTATCTTAATATTCTCCACCAGCTTGAAGATTTCTTTAATTATAATTTTTAGTCCTTTGTTTCATTCTTTTATGTATTTTGTCTCGATCAAATCAAGAACCCCAAACAGCTATTTAGTCTTGGCTTATTGATTCGGTTTATATATTAGGCTTATAGCTTATTTGGGTTTTAGCTTATATTTGATTTTGACTTATATTTGGGCTTATGACTTATTGGAGTTCGGCCCATTTGATTCGGCTTATTAGGCTTCGTTTTATATTTTGGACTTATATAAAAGGTTATGGACTAATTTTACTATCGGGCTAAATATTAAGACCAACATTAGGCTTCCGGGCCTAATAGGAAAAAATTTTAATAAATTTAGTTGTGAAGAGATTAAGGGAACTTAGATGGAATCAAAAATAATTATAATGGACTTAAATTTCAAAAATGTTATTGGACTAACGTTAGGCTTCCGGGCCTGATAAGGAAAATTTTGTAGTTTGGATTACTAAGTCGGATAAATAGATTTACGAAAGTGGAAAAATGGGGTAATATGGTTATTTAAATAATAAATGATAAACATCTATGAAATATGACGTTTTGGCATGTTGGCCCAAATTTAGAAAAATTGTTGAAAAGTCTATGAAATTTAAGGTTTTGAAACCTTGGAAACCTTTTATAAACGAACGGGTCATGTCGAAATTTTGTGAAAAAATGTCGCACTTAGAAAATAATGTGGAATGATTATTTGGAGTCAATTCAACTAAAGGACAAAAGTCGACTTTTATAAATGTTAAATGTTAAGATTAAACGATTAAACATGGACGTACTAAGTGTAAAACCCTTATATTGAATTGCCTCTGTTGTGTTTACAAGATGAGATTATATACAAAATACACATGGGCTACAAACTAAGATCGGGCTAGGCCCATACATAAGCTATGCTAACAGCCCCCCGCAGTTGGAGCGGGAGAGGAACGAACACTCAAACTGGAGCGAAACTCATCAAATAAAGCAGTAGGAGAGGCCCTTCGTAAAGAATATCTGCAACTGATATCGAGAAGGGAACATGAAGCATCCCAAATATGACCCAAGCCACCAAGTCACGAACAAAATGAATATCAATCTCAATGTGCTTCGTTCGTTGATGTTGCACCGGATTTGAAGATAAGTAAACCGCACTAACATTATCACAATAAACAATGTAGCAGTGGATAATGGTGAATAAAGCTCGCTAATACATTGCATAACCAACAACGTCTCACCAACGGCATTAGCCACACCTTCGATATTCGCCTCTGAATCGCACCATTTTAGTTACGACATAGACAGAGTTAAACTGTCCCGCTGGAAACCCACGAAGAGAAGATTGTGCCGAGAAACACGACAGTAGCCAAAAGTAGACCTACATGTGTGGGGCAAAACCACCCAATCCTGCATCTGAGTAGGCAACTAAAGAATATGTAGATGGTCGAATAAAGCGCAATCCAAATCAAGGCTCCCTTCAAACTTAACTTAAGAATCCGTTTAAGAGAAAGATGTGCTCCTCGCGGATCTTAGCATGAATAAACAAACCTGCTACAGCCCATAAGAAGATGATATGGTCGAGTAAAACTAGGTACTGAAAGACACCTGCCAAACTGCGATATAAGGTAGGATCAGATACGGGAGCACCATCATAGCAAGCTGGAATATGTTCAACAAGGGGTACGACAAGGATTGCAAGTAAGCATACCAGCCCGTTCAAGCACTTCAGTGGCATACTTCTGTTGGGAGAGAAACATCCCAGAAGTATTACGAGTCACAAAAACACCCAAGAAATAATTAAGCGGGCCGAGATCAGTCATGGAGAATTCCTTATGTAAGGAAGTAATAACCTGCTGAAGAAAAGCTGTAGTAATGCAGTCTAAGAATAATATCATCAACATATAACAAAAATAAGCTGTATATCCCCCCGACGATAAAATGAAAAGTAAGTATAACACAAACGAGCTTGAGAAAACCAACTCGATAGCATAGCACAAACCACTGAAACAAAGGCCCTAGGTGCCTGTTAAGACCATATAGGACCACGCATGGGCAAAAGACAAACATAATCAGGATGCTGGGGATCACGAAAACCAGGTGGCTGATGCATATATACTGTCTCCGTCAAAGACCCATGTAAGAAGGCATTCTTGACATCAAGCTGGTGAATAGGCCAATGGCGAGAGATGGCAAGACTGAGCACAGTGCGAATAGTGGCCGGTTTGACAACCGGGCTAAAAGTCTCATCAACATCAATACCTGCAAGCTGGGTACTACCATTCGCCACAAGGCAGCTTGTAGCGGTTAAGACTACCATATACATTATATTTATGCCTAAAGAGCCACATGGAACGAATGATGTTCGCGTCCAGGGGCTTAGGCACAAGAATCCAAGTATTATTTTTAATCAAAGCATTATATTCATCAAGCATAGCACGATTCCAATAGGGGTCTTGGAACGCATGGGTGTAAGACTTAGGAAGCGGAGAAATGGTGGACACGTGCATGGTGTAACGTTGAGTAGGACGGTTAGAACCAACACGATAGCGAGTGACCATAGGGTGAGTGGACACAGGGTTCGGGTTCAGGTTTAAGGGTTGGGGAACAGTAACCGTGGAAGGGGGGTTGGTATTCAGTGGGTTTTGAATTTGTCCAGTGGGCTGATTAGTTGAGGGTGGGCCGGTGGGAGGTGGAGTGGGCTGTAAAGGAGATGTAGTGGGCTGCGGTGTTGTTGGGCCGTTATTGGAGTGGGTTTGGTCAGGGGGTTGCGTAGGATGAACATAAGGTGTAGGTCGAAGTATATGATGTTGAATTATGTTAGGCGAGTCATCTAGAAAGTTGTAGAGGATGGGTTGAGGCATTTGGGTGAATATAGACCCTAGGGGAAGATTGGTCCTCGTCAAAAGGTCACATGACGAGAGATGAGAATTTTATTTGTGTTGAGGTCGAGACACCGATACCCACGATGATTAGTTGGATATCCAAGAAAAATAGCGGGTGTAGCGCGAGGTCCAAGTTTGTGGTTGGTGTCAATGTGAGGGTAACAAAGGCAACCGAATACACGTAGATCCGTATAGTTCGGGGCGGTTTGGTATAGGCGAGCATGAGGGGTTTGATTGTTGATGGTTTTGGATGGTAATATATTCAAAAGGTAGGTTGCCATGTGGAGGGTTTTGACCCAAAAAGTGGGTGGTAGGTGTGCTTGAAATAAGAGGGTGCGAATGAGGTTGTTGATAGTGCGTATCATACGTTCGGATTTCCCATTTTGTTGGGACGTGCGAGGGCAAGAAAACCGAATAGTGATGCCATTGGTCTCAAATAATTTGTGTAGGTCATTGTTGTCAAATTCACCACCATGATCACATTGCAAGGATTTGATATCACAATTAAATTGGTTCTTAACAAATGCACGAAAATGTAAAAATTTTGATAAGGTGTCAGATTTGTTACGTAAAGGATAAACCCATAGATAATGTGAAAAATGATCAAGAAATAAGACATAATATTTAATTCCCGTAACACTTGAGATTGGAGAAGTCCACAAATCGGAATGAACAATATCAAAAGGTTGTTTAACAATGGTTTCAGATAATGAAAAAGAAGGAAGTTTCACGTGCTTCCAAGCTGACAAGCATGGCATACAACACGAGACTTAGTCCTTATTACAGAAATAGAATTATTTGGAAACTAAAGACTCGCGCACCTTATATCATCACTCCCCCGGGTGTCCAAGTCGTTGATGCCACGTGTGTTGACTGACAAGGTAGGCTTGAGGTAATGTAGGAGTGGTAACAGGATAGAGATCCCCAGTGCTATCACATCTGAGTAGAATTTGACGGGTCCAGAAGTCCTTCACAGAAAAAAAGAAACAAGAAACATACAATTTTGTCAAACTTTGATCAAGAACATGAAGGTGTAAAAGTCTTAGGTTGATTCTACTATTTAGGTTATAGATTAAACTATGTTTGGGTAGTCGATTCGCATTTTGTCTCGATTTTCAAAACCCTAAATTGTAAGTTGTCTAAACTTTTTTTTAAGTTGTACTTTTATGTTTCTTATGGTGTCTAAATGTTAGTTGTACAAGTTGATTGTCGTAAAAATAGAAACTTGAAAATAAAACGGATTGATTAAAGGGGTGTTTGTTGCGTCGTGTACAAAGAAAAGGGACAAGGAAGTGGTCATTTTAATGTCATGGCTATGGTGGTAAAATAACTTTTGTTTCAAGTGCTTGTTTGGGCTTATTTTCGAAATAATAGCTTAAAAATAAGCTCATTAAGGGCTTATTTGTGTTTTGGGCTTTGTTGGTCTCGGCAAAAAGAAAGAAAAGAAAAGGGATATTGGGCTTGGCCCATTTGGTTGTTCCGGCTTATTTATGGCTTATTCGAGCTTATGGCTTATTTATTTGGGGCTTATGTTAGTTTCGGTTTATATTGGGTTTATGGCTTATTTTAGTTTCGGTTTATATTGGGTTTATGACTTATTTTAGTTTCGGGTTATAACGGGCTTATGGTTTAATTTGGATTTTGGCTTATATTCAAGCTTATGGCTTATTTGTTTTGGCTTATTTAGTTTCGGCTTATATTGGGTTTATAGCTTATTTTGAGTTTCGGCTTATATTGGGTTCGGCTTATATATGGCTTATTTTGGTTTCGGCTTATATTTGAGCTTTGGTTTATTGGATTTCGGCTTATGTTGGCTTATTGCGTTTCGGCTTATGTTGGGCTTATGTAAGGGTTTTGGGCTTATATGATGGTTTTGGACTTACGTATTTATTTTGGGCTTATGTATTGGTTTTGGACTCATAAAAAAAGGTTTTGGACTTATATTTTGGCTTCGGCCCAATAAGGTATAAATACTAGTATTTTCTCTTGAAAGTTTTTGGGCTAATTATAAAACCATAATGGGCCGTAAGGCCCAATGACAAATAAATGGTTAATGGACTTGGATTGGAGTTAAAAGTGGTTATATTGGACTTAACAAATGTTATTGGACTAACATTAGGATTTCGGGCCTAATATGGGAGAATTTGATATTTTGGATTACTAAGTCGGATAAACGGATTTACGGAAGTGGAGAAACCGTTAATATGGTCGATCTTGGTCATTGTTTGGTTAAAGGCTCTGGAATATGGACTTTTTGGATTTTGTCAGAGTTTTGGATAAATTGTGGGAAGTTTTAAAATTTAAGGTTTGGAAACTTTAGAAATCCTTTACAAATGAACGGGTCATGTCGAAATTTCGTGAAATGTGTCACACTTAGGAAATATTGTAGAAGCTTATTTTGTGTCAAATCGACTAAAGGAAAAAAAATGGTAACTTTTAATAAACATTAAATGTAAAGATTAAACTAACAAACGTGGAATTACTAAGATGACAAGGTTTTATACTTACCTGTTTAGCTCGATAAAAAGACAAAAATAATAAAATATTATTATTTCATTATTATATATATTTGAATATATATATATATATACTTTAACGTTGTGGAGATGTTTATTCTTTTATTTCGAACCTTTAAGTCGTACTTATTTCTCGTCGGATTACCTCAAACCGTTTGGTCAGTTGTTTCATTTTAGTTGATGGGTATATTTTGAGTATTTTGTGTTGATGTCGCACTAAGCCCAAATGCATCGAGTTGTTTTACTAAATTACCACACAACCATGATACCAAAACGTTTGTAATGAGAATGAAGGTTTTGTAACAAGAATAAGGATTTTGAAATAGGAATAAAGGTTTTGAAATAAGGGTAAAGGTTCGTAATTAGAATGAAGGTTTTGTAACGAGAATAAGGATTTGAAATGGGAATAAAGGTTTTGAAATAAAGATAAAGGTTTGTAATGAGAATAAAGGTTTTGTAACGAGAATATGGATTTTGAAATGGGAATAAAGGTTTTGAAATAAGGATAATGGTTCGTAATGAGAATAAAGGTTTTGAAACGAGAATAAGGATTTTTGAAATGAGAATAAAGGATTTTGTAGTGAGGATAAGGGTTTGGTAATAAGGGTAAGAATTTGGTGTGAGTAAAGACGAACGCTTGTACAGTAAGGCAATTTGTACAATATATATTAATAAGGTGAAATTAATGATTAGGTCATGGCCGGGTACCGTTGTGCGTTGTAGAGATTATTGGTGCGTTGTAGAGATTATTTGGTTCGTTGTGTAGAGGTTATCTGGTTTGTTGTGTAGAGATTGTTTGTGCGTTGTGTGGAGATTATCTGTGCGGTTACCATCATCTGTCGAGGTGAGTTCTCGTAGCCCTACTTTTTAAATCTTTTTCATTGGGGGAAAATGATACTCAAATGTATTTTGAACTGGTTTTCTGAACCGTGCGAAATGTGGTTTTGTTTTTGGGACAATATATGTGCTTATGACTGCTATGTGAATGATATGTGTTGGTACGATATGTTATGTGGAACTTCGCCCTATATATAGCTCCAGCTGGTAGGCTTTAGGTGCGGTAAGACATTCGGGGTTGCGACCCTAAGAGCGGTGGTACAAGCTGGTGATAAGACTAGCGGGGATGCTAGGTCTTGGTACATGATTAGCGGGGATGCTAAGTCATGGGTTTGTGATTGATTGCATATTTCACTGTCATATAGCACAATTGTCCAACTGTTTGAAATATTGGCACAACGACTGGGTTTCCTTCAAACCTACAAGCTCACCAATATTATTGTTGACGTTTTCGAGTATCATTTTTAGGTTTGTTTTGATAAAGGTAAATGGATGGTTTGGAGATTAAAGATGTGCACCCTTGGGGATTTGGGATTTAAGACTGAGTTCTTACTTATCAAGATTAAAACATAAAGCTTTGTAAACTATTTGTAAACTTAGGATGGTATTATCTTATATCTTGTGCAATGTGAATCATTATGTCGCATTCCAGTGTTTCCGCTGCTAACGGGGTGTGACAACAATTATTATGGATCATATGTTATTTATAATTCTTATCGGTATAATTTCTTTATAGGGGGTTGCAGCTTACACCTTCCGCATCGGTATTAAAGTCAACGATGGTAGAATAATGTCTGTTGAGTATAAATCTTCTCTTATCTTTATTTTTTTTCAAAATGACACATAAACAAGTCCTTATGCTGTCAGGATCAGGCTCCTAGAAAAATCGGATAAGGTGTGTTTGGATTAGGTTACTATAGAAATTAAGAATAAGGTATATAATTATTCTATCAAAATCATACGTAATAAACTACATCTGATTTTGCACCATGACATGTCCTATTTTTTCATTTAAAGCATTATATTGATATATATCATGCTTACCTACAGGGGCAATATTAACCGATGGATGTTTAGTTGCTGAAATTTATGCAGAGAAACATATATTAAAGCACAAATTCATTTTCTGGAGCAAGAATCATAGATCTGCGCGAGCGAAAAATGCACCTCTTCAAGCTTTAGCAAGTTGGTATCTCAAAAACATTGCTCCCAGTTTAAAAAGGTATGTATAGCGAAGTAATAGCTTTTGGCCGAAGATCAACAGAAAAAACCTATGTAATTTGTGCATGTATGTTAGTTGATTTGGGTTTGGTTTGTATATAATGATCATCAAGGAGTGTTTGAATTTTTTCAGTTTTTTATAATCATTGCTATAGAAAACAGTCTAAGGGGGTGTTGCAGATAAGCGCTTTAAAATAAGCAATCACAAACAGGGAACAACCCCTGCATAAGCAGTTTCGCGTTACAAAGCTTTAAATATAAGCAACAAAGTGTATCCTCCATATTTATAATACGAGCCGTCCTAAATATAAACAACAAAGTGTAGCTGTACGTGGAATGATACGAGCATTCTGATGCCTCACTCTTTGATGAAACACTATCCCTCTGGCTACACCACCAATGTTTAGGCTCAAGTTCCCTCCCTAAGGTTTCACCTCCTTTTCATATAATTTACATGAATAAATTTATTTGATTCTGTAAGCTCAAATATGGATTCTACGAGGATATAATAATATTTAGTTTGATACCTAAAAGATTGGCCATATTAGTTAATTTTAGATGTGGCATAATAGGTGGTTGGGTAATGGGTCAAAAGAGGTAGCTTTGTAGTATAGGTCAACCCGAATCAGATTATCAGTCCTTTATAAATGACTCATATGTTAAAGATGATTATGGAATGTATTATTACATTGAAAATCTATGTTCTGAATGCAACATTCTTTATACACTCTGGCCTTTGGGCAACTTTCACCCGTAGTTCCATGTAAAGGCAGAAACAATGTTTATAGGGTTATCTTAGTGATGATGGCCACTACTGGATCAGGATTCCCAGGGTAAGCTTGCTACGTTATGTAGTTATCTGTTTCCCAACTCAAAATATGTACCTAAATTGATTTAATTCTAGTCAAAATGGTTTAATTAATGAAATTGTTATATCTGTTAATTCATATATGTTCAGTCTACAGGTCTTCGAGCTTGCATACTCTGCCTTTTACGCTCTTAATTCATGTTTAGGAAATCAAAGGAAAAAACTATTTCTGCTCAATTATTCACGTTGCTAAATATTTTTCAAAATTTTACTTTGTTACAGGCTGCAGGCTGCATTGGTTTTTCTGTAAACACATAAAGTACTATAGTTGTTTGGAAAAGTTAATTGTTAAGATGACCATAGAAGATGATGTTGTTTAAGTTATAATTATATAGATAGTTGTATTCTTTTCTGCTTTCAAAGTAGTTTAGAATTTTGCATAGATTATATAGAATGGGTATCTATTTGATGTTGTTCTCGAAATGTGTCAAAGATTTTTTGACAATGTCTTACAGTTTGACATGTGTTAGAGTTTTACACACAATAGATTATTATTAATCCTCTGATAACTCAGCTGCAAGTGTGCTTAGAAGAATGACGCTACTTCTATTGGTCATCACATCAAGCATAAAAAGTCCTTTATACCTATTTCCTGTTTCTTGATGTATCTTTAATATATGGCGACTGATATGTACGAATCATGTGAACTTCATAATATTTATGATGCTCACCGTTTCTATCTCTTATGCTGCACATTTTTACATCTTAATTTTGTGTTAAGCTGCACATTTTTCTGTATATGCATACAAATTTGTAATATTATATAATATAATGGAATGGTTTGATGTAATGTGCTTAAATTGTTTGGAGTTAGTTTGTACAGTTTGTTAGGGGTTGTTTGGGGATCATTAATAATTGCTTATTAATTTCTGGATAAATAGGGCGTGTTTGGGATTGCTTTTGAAGTATGTTTCTTTAATTGTGATCGAAAAATATAAATAAATTTTTATTTGCAAGCTTTAATTGTGTTTTTTATGTGCTGGAGTTACCTCACATATTTTATCTTTTTATCATACACAGGCGCTCCGCGGAAATGCTTTGATTTGAACATTACATTTCCTCAATGACACAACCTTTAAGTTTTAAACATAAGCAAAAGTTCAATAGTTTATCAAAAAACAAAAAAAATGCACCGCGTAGGTCAGAATGCCTCCTAATAACAAATGAGCAAGATATACACCAATAATGAAGTCACACGTCAGCAGTTTAGCTAGATTTAAGCTTTTTTAGCAAGGTGTTTAACATCGCACACGTATAAAACAAATTTAACAAAAGACGGTATCTCTAAAACAATATTTAGACATGGATGGTAGTTTTAAGAAAAGCATGTGATTCTTATTTTATATATCTTTTGTAAATATATATAGTGATTTAGTAAGTTGATGGTTCAAATACTAAAAGTAAAATATTTTTTTTATGTTTTGTATCATTTTCTTAGAAAAAAAGATGTTTGAGCATAGTTGCTTCCTGCTACAAAGCTAAGCAACATTCTCATTCCAATACTTTCAAAAACTGATTTGATCTCTCTTTTCACAAAAAGCAAACATTTTTTAGGGGCACAAAACAAAAATACCCCCAAAATTTAGAAAAAATCACATATAAACTTTTTTAAGAGGAGGGGCACGTACCCACTCCCTACCTCCGCCTTTGGTCTCAAGTATCTAATCACCCATAATCGACCGCATAACCTATGAAGACCGCTCTAAATCGAATAACCAATGCATAAGTATGAATAGAAAAGATCCAAGAACAGTAACTTATAAGAGAAACCTTGAACTTTTCGCCACCAATTTTTTATATTGGTAGTGATTTTCACGCACCCATTTATTTATTCAAGCAAATTTTTAAAAGAAACAAAATTGAATGTGCGCAGATCACGCCATAAAACAAAGTTTATGGATCTCGTGGTTTCCGAGGAGGTTAAAACCTAATGACTAAAACTAGAGATTAACAAATGATGAGGTGTCAGCTTTCTTATGACACTGAAAGGATTTCCAGATACCGATTAATTCGTCAATTCGTGTTCAGCTTTCTTATGTCCAGATACCCTTATGAGGCTTCCCATGGACATAAGATTGAAAATTGATTTAGGAAAATCATTCGGTGTGTTAAGATGAAAACGGTGTTTATAACACACCAACATTTTTATCTTTTTCAAAATTTATTCGTCAATTCATAAGCTGGACCGAATCGATATCCAGTATCACAAGTTTGATTCGTGTAGGAACTCACAAGTCACCTACCACAAAGCTTGTTTGATGTTAGCTCTGGAAGGATTTCCATCGTCATTGTGAGTACTTTAGTATCACTCTGATGTTCTGGCAATATCACATGGATAATGCGTAGGAATCTTGATATATTTCTTGTTTACATATTGTGTGAATTAGCAAGCGTATTTTGGATAAGTGTCCTAATGAGATTTATAGATGATCTTTTTAATGGCTCTAGACTTGATAGTGCACTTTGGTTTTTAGTAATCGGAGGCTGGAGCAGACTGCCACCTTTTCCATATCTACTAACTCTGAGTGAGAAAGCCGATAGAAATGTGTTTAATCTTTGTGAGAAATGAAACAAGAGTCTTTTGAGAGACCTTGAGTGATTGGGAAGGTTGTGCATTGCATCACTGGGTACATGATGACTATCTTCAATACCAGACAACAACTTAGTGTTTCTGATAGCATATGTATTGACCTGGTTTCAGCCTAAGTGTAAGGAGGGCTTCTTTTTTTTCACCCTTTATCTTAACTTTTCTTTTACATTTTTCAACCCTTTCAATGCTTACCAAGACTTCATCACTAACACCTTGTTGGGTTTGTTCCAGTGTCAACTCTATCTTCGGCAGGTATTTTCCTTTTATCACTTGACTCATTTTTACTCATACTTATGACTTCTATCTCTAACTTATAGAATATCCTGGGATAGATCCCTCGGTTCTGCTGATCTGGGAATGAATACTAATCTTAACACCTTATCAACTCCAAATTAATTTACAAACTTGGTCGGTCTTGGTATTGTTCTGCAGCCTGAAAAATCCATTGGAAATGTTCCCTCTCAACACGTCGGGGTTGTTGTTATCATATTCGAAAAATGTTTTGCACATGAAGGGTGCAAGCTCGTGTATACACTGAGTCCTTAAAATCACATCTTTAAAAATTTATTGTAATCAAATTTCTCCCTTTAGAAAAATGTCAAATCTCTTCTTGATATTGTGGATATCAATTGATTCAAATATAATTGTTTCAGGGAAAAAAAATGGCTTCCAACTTTATTAACAAAGCGTATTATAAACATTTTTAATGTCCCCTTAATTTATGAGGGTATTATATCCTAATATATTATGTATATATCTGTATTTATGTGATATATTGTATATCTTGTATATATCTGTATATCGTATATATATATATATATATATATATATCTATATATCTATTAATATATTATATATATATATATTATATATATATCATACTATATTTATATATATATACTTTATATAATATAGTGTTTAGTACGTTAATTTGATTTTTTTTGAATTTATTGAAAAATTCTAGAAAATTCATACTCAAATACTATTTATATTGCCTACTATTATAAGTCTATACTACATATTCACATTATACACAAGATAATATTTTGAGATTAGACATGACAATTAAACGGTACGCGTCATCAGTTTGTATTCCATCTCGAGTTCCCGAGCACCAACCAATCTTTCAAGATTCCGAATGATCATTCTTTCACGCATCTGCTTATCAATCAGCTCGATCATAAGTTCATAGCCATCCACTTTCTCCTTATCATCTCCTTGTTGTATCCCAAGCTAAAATCGAGTACTCTGTGATGAAGCTCATCCTGAACTTTCTTGAGCGTCTCGTCTGAGAATTTGTACAGCTCATCAGCCCGCATCACTCATTTCTGTTTGACCAAGTCTTAGTAGATAACCCCTGGTGGTTTGTGAGATAGAGTGTAGAGTTCTTTGAATTCAATTTCTGGAAAGGTTTGTTAAGGTAGAGTGATGTTAAGTTTCTTCTGGTAACTCTTTACACCAAGCTATAAATCCTCGACTCGTTTCTTGATGACGAGACTTCTTGTGAACATACGAAGAGCCACAATAAAGTCAACAATATCGCTGTCGATGAAATGGAATAGCTTGTGTTGAACAACAAGAAGCAGCATGTCTTCAATTTCATTCAGGTGTAGATCCACAAAGTCATCATCTTTAAATTTGTATAACTGACGGTCAGCTCTTTTCACCACAATCTCTTCCAAATGACCATATCCATGCAGTTTCTTGACACTAACACTCTTCACCCCAAGAATTTTCTTAGTGGAATACACATTATGCTTGGAGAACTTGTTCAGCTAAGATCTATGCCATAGCTTACGCCCTTTACCTTAATGTTTGACCCCTTTTAACGCATCTTTGTCATACCCGACTTTGGTAGGACTCAAAAGCGTAGGAACCATATCTTTAATCCCTTCAATCTCATACCGAGCTGCTTTTGTCTTCGTGATTAACATAGTGTATGTTCTATCTGGATCAAAAGATTTTAGATACTCCAGATCATTGTTGAAGAAGTAATCAGCCGCAACAGTTAGATGGCCTGGGTGACCTTGCAGAGGAAGAGGTTTGGACAGGTCAAAGGGGTAGCGATCTCCTTCTGTATTGTTCCAAACAAGTTTGTCTGTCAATGCATTGAAACACTCTTAGAAGTGGTACTCTAGTTCGATGCTGCTAGTACACGTGCCTTTTAACAAATTATAGGCAGGTCCTAACAAGATATCTTGAGTAAGATTGTTAATTTTGAGTCGATTCAACACATACTTGGAGAAGTCAATAGGAGTGGCCATGAGATCATTGAAAGTGAGAGGGTCCTTTGTAGCAGAGACCATTTGGTTGAACCAAGGTTGTTCAGGCTGACCAAGTACAACTTGACGCTTGTTCCATTCTAGATCAGGAGTAGGAGGCCTTGGAGGTTGCTTGAACGAATCTTGATTTGGTGTCTTGCTTGTCTTGGGTTTTGAAGTGTCTTGTGGTTGATCATCATTATGAACCACATCTTCACCCGCATCATCCATTACCACCTCAGCAATTGGTTCTTCAACTGGTTCCTTTGCAGAAGCAAACTTACCAGTTTTAGAGCCTTTTGATAGAGCTTTACCTTTTAGGGTTTCCTTGGTGGAGGATGGTTTCTTTGAAGACTCTGACTCCTTGGTTCTTCTCCTCTTTGTCTTCTTACCCTGGTGATGACATCAAATAACGTTACATTTATACCATCATTTATCATGAATAAATTACTCACTTTTATATAATTATTGCAAGAATCGTTACTTAATTGCTTAAAGTTGTAAATTGTAGTGAGTGATTTGTGAAGACATGCTAAGAGGCGCACTTTTTAGAGCTTAAACGATAATATTTGAAGATTGCTTAATTATGCTAAATACGCCGTATCCAAGAAAGAAGATACGACGTTTCCACGCCTGAACTTCACAAGAAAACGCGTATTCTCACTTCCCAATACGGCGTATCCGTGTTTCTTCATACGCCGTATCCAGCTGGATAACTATTCAGAGATTTGGTGAATAATTATAAATTAGGAAGTTATATCTGATTGATTATAAACTTAGCGCGTACTCCAAGGAAAACACCCCTATACGCCGTATTGACTTCATTCAATACGACGTATCCAGTCTTTTTCAGACACTATAAATAGAAGACTCAAAACGAGTTTTCAGTGTGCAAAATCATATTCTCTATACCATACACATAAAAGACGATTTTCTAAAGAAAAGAAGAGCAACCAAAGGTCAAGCATCGATTACGATTTCATAGAAGACACAGTGTAATTCCTATACTCTTGTAATCATTTAATATTTGGTATCGTTCGGTAAAACATTTAGTTTACCTTG
Source organism: Tanacetum coccineum (assembly GCA_026074375.1). Lineage (NCBI taxonomy): Eukaryota > Viridiplantae > Streptophyta > Magnoliopsida > Asterales > Asteraceae > Tanacetum > Tanacetum coccineum. The sequence continues at coordinate 37,564 of BQNB010030484.1, forward strand.
GTTATTTGATCACGCTTGTATAATTACAATGGTTATGGCCTAATACCCTTGGGTATTAGCCATCTTAATGATGGTTTAATGTTTGGTTTGTTTTAAACTCGATTTTTTAATTTATCGTTAAAATTTAATTATGTTTATCACATGATACTTGTCTGCGTGTTTGAATATGCGACCTATCATTCAACTGGGTTTACTTATGCCTAACAAGTGAACAAGATACTGGGATAGCTCTTCATATCGTGTTTTATATTATTGGACCAATAGGATCACAAATACTGTTCTATCTTTGTCTTTAAATTATGAGCTTAGTTGGACCGGCAGGTGACCCGTAATGTTTCAACAAGTATGTTCTTAATTAATTGATAAAGACTTGAACAGTGAACTACCAGTATATAAAATACCGTCAAACAGTAAATGGGTAAAGTCCCGATGGGCTAAGGTTTAACAAGATCACCATTGGTTTAATCCCTAGATAGATTAAAATTAAACTAAAAAGATATTTTATGCGGATACGTTAATTGTGACAGGATTCAACGTGTCTAGGTCTTAGGATGATGTTAATGTCCCACTACAGTCTTTAAGAAGATATGCCGCTTCGAGATAAGAAATCATTGCACTAAACAATTAAAACCAAGCGTTTAAATCGGATATTAATATGGCCTAATACGTGTTTCTATTCATTTGGCTTGTACCGCTCTTTTATCTTCTTATTGTTTTCTTGCATTTTATTGTGTTTAGAATTGATTATTGTCACCATAAAACCTGTGTCAGTGTCTCAGGCTGAAAATCCCCCATTACCATTAGAACTAGCTTTATCATAGGTTTAACAAGTAATTAGAATTAACTTGATTAGATTAATTAAAATACTTATAGAATATAAGGTTAACAACCTTGCTCTTAGTGTTCGACACCCTACTTACCACAAAACTCCACCCGATCGGGTACACTGCCCGTTAAAGTGTTGTTTTAGGATAAGTCGGCTAAATATAAATTTAAAACTTGGTAATCAATAAATTGACCCTACACGACAGTACATCAAGTTTTTGGCGCCGTTGCCGGGGAGTGAAAATGTTTAACCTTTAATTTTATTAGTATTTCTAACCATTAGCTTAGAATAATTTAATTAGTGTAATTTAATTCTGTTTGTATTTAATTGTGTGTTTAAATTCCCGCATTATTTAATTTTTTTTCTAAGAATCTTGTTCTGATAGATCAACTGATACACCGTATCCACCAGTTAGATACGACGTATCAACCCTTCTACTCCGAACAACGTATTGATCTGTGTAGTCTAAACAACGTATATATTCTCCTAAACAATACAACGTATTCTGTAACATCAATATGGCGTACTAACATTCAACAGATCTATACGGCGTATTTAAATCCATTGAATACAACGTATTACTCACCTGATACAACAACAATATTAATTTCTTTTATTCGATTTTCTGTCTCGTTTTAAGTGTTCTCTCTTATGAGGGCACATTGTTGGGCCAATGTCATTGCCCACTGATTCCTCACTTAGGATTTGAATACAAAATAACCTAAGTGTAATTATCCTTTAACAATTTAAGGTCACTGAGTGAATAGTCTCTTAGTGAGTTACCTTTAAGATGCGCAGCCTGAGTCTACAAGAAAGACTCTAGCATTTAGTGAGGCGGTACTCAGTTAATGAAGCCTGAGCCAAAGAAGAAGGTGACGGGTTCAGTGAGTTGTGGCAATAGACTCACTGAGCCCCATACGATCTCCAACAACTAGATGACCTTGAAGATAAGAGACTAAAGAATAGGCGAGATAGTTTGAAAGTAGATAAGTCTAAGCTCTTTATCTCCTAAAGTCAACTTATCCTGAAGAGGGTGTAAGATAAGTTTAGTGTCAGGACTGAACTTAGAAAGAGCATTTGTCCCATACCTAGAATAGAATATATAATAAAGACAAAGTTATACAAATGTACTAGCGTATTAGGATTGGGATTAATGCTTACCACCCATGTGGGTGTGACCCTACCTAGGTAGTATAAATAGAACTCTTGTAATGGAGTAGATGTTAAGTTTGTGCATTCAAAGTCGTAACTTTCACAAACACACATCTACTCCTCCAAATCTACTAAGTCCATGAGCAAGCTCAGTTGGTTAGCATAGTAGTTAACTTTGCATAACACTTTAGGTTTATGCAAAGTTATTAGTGAGGAGATCACACACACACACACATTATCATTCAATCCCCATTGGAGTTCTGCATACAATGGGGGTATAATTCTTAATAAAAAGAGTTAAACGTTGAAAAGTTATTTTTGTGTCTCTTACTTACTAGCTACATTTACGTACATAAATATTTTCAAATAACAAACTGTTTTCTTTACTAGCTAACCATGAGTTAGTTAATGGTAACTTTGTAGTTATTGTTCACTAACTAAGTGGGAACAACAAGTGGTATCAGAGCCAAAGGTTTGTAAAACTCACTTAACACTAATTTACTTAAGTTTTTAAAACCTAGTTCCTTAAATGGTTACAGTAAATGATGTACCCCAGCTAGTTGACAAAAGAGAGGTAGCTACGCTGCTATTGCTTCTAAACTAGATCTGAGAAAATTTAATAAGTGAAAAAAGCGAATGCTTTGCTACTTAGCGGGAATGGAACCCTATTACATAAAATGTATTAAGGATGGTCCATTTCAGCCAAAAATTACTAAAGGTGATGCTAAGCCTGAGTCCCAATGGACTCCAGATGAGAGGAGGGTGGTCGTTCAAGACCAACGCCTTAAAAGCATCATTATGTCATGTCTACCAGATGACATAATGGAATCTATCATTAGTTATGTTTCAGCGAAAGAAACATGGACTGACTTGGTTCACAGCTTTGAAGGTCCCTCGGATACCAAGGAAAACAGGATCATAGATCTGAAACTTGAGTATCAAACTTTCAGGGCTAAGTCCACTGAAAGTCTCTCACAGACCTACACCCGCTATAAGACCCTACTCAATGAGCTTTCCAATGATGGTGTTAACCTCTCTAAACACAAAATCAACATTGGTTTCATAAACAGTCTCCCTGAGAAGTGGCTAACCTTCTCTCAGGGACTGAGGAATGCCAATCATACTCAAACTCTTGACCTTGTAGATATCTATGGGAGGTTTGTCTATGAGGACAACCTAATCCAAAGAAGGTATTCTGACACCAAAAAGGCCCTCATTATCACTCCCTCAAGCACTCCAATTTCTACTGCCTTCTTTTCTAACAATGTCATTTAGGATTTCCAAGAAAATTCTGATGATGAAGTAGATGAACGGTCTAGTGAGGAGTATCTAAGAGACTTAGATATTGAGTATCATGAAAGAGCCCTTTTGGCAAACTCAAAATGTTATATAAAAAGAAGAAACAATTTCTTAGGTCAAAAGGCAAATGAAAATACTAAATGTTATAAATGTGGCAACAAAGGTCATTTTGCAAGAGACTGCTTTTCTAAAACGTCTTAACCTTATTACAAATCACCAGTGAATAATTACTTATTAGTGTCTAAAGGCTTTCAACCAAAGTTTACTTTGTGACACCCCAAGAATTTTCGTCCAATAACTTAGCCGTTTCCGTTTAGTAATTTGAATTTTTAAAAGTTTCGTTTAACTTTTCCGTTTAACCGGAAAGTTGTTTCGTTATTATCTAAGAATCGTTACCGAGAGCGAACCGGGAAGCCAAACGTTGTAGTATTTTGGCAATAGCCACATTATTATATTTTAGGGCAATATTTAAAATTTCATAATTTTGGAGATACCGTTATTTGTTTCGTTACTTACGTAAACAGTGTTTCGTTTAAAAATGAGCATATACATGGACGGCTTGGAAATTAAATCAAATAAGGAGCACTAGCATTGATTATTGATTTTCTTTAAACTATAATATATATAATATATAAGAGAATATAAAATATATAAGTATAATCTAAAAAAAACACAAATCAATAAAACCGGGAAGTAGTATAGAATGTCCCCGGGTCGTTTATCCCCAACGAGGCTGTGCTGGAAAATCGATACAGTCGGAAGATTGGAGTTTGAATGAGAGAGTTGATTTGAGAGTGTGGAAAGCTAAATTAAACAATAATAAACAAAAACGATTAAGAAAAACCTAAAAATTATGAAATTAAGCTAAAAAACGAGAGCACGAATCCCGAACAAAAGGTCAAAAACCTAAAATCTTCAAAATTAACCCTACAAAGAAATTTTTACTTCTAAACTACTCTAGGACTAATAACAGATGAAAAAAAATAGAACTAGAAAACGAGGTCAGTTTGACCCAAAAACGAGACAATACAAAAACCGTCAACCCCTAGCCCCGTCCTTTTAAAAAAATCATAAAAGATACAAAAATGCACCCTACGAAAGTTTTTTTATATTTTTCCTACGAAATATATTGACAAAGATGAAAATTTTCTAAAAAAGAAAAATATTTTTTTGATAATTTTTGAATTTTTTATGAATTTTTTAAACTTTTAACTAAATTAAATTATAAAAAATACTAAACTACTTTTAAAAATTCTGAAAAATTTACCTAAAATACTAGACACTACAATTATCCTACGAAAAATAAGAAACCAAAAATTGGCTTATAAATAAGCCCGCAAATAAGCTGAAACAGCTTATAGCTTATAAAGCCCAAAATGAGGTTAAATACTAAAGCCCTTGGGACTCTAACAGAGAAGTCCCAAGGGCGCAGCGGTAAGACTTGTACAAAAAAAGAGAGGTGTATCGAGGGTAGAGGCCCGGGTTCGAGTCTTGCTCACCCGGGTCACCCCTTGTCTCCTTTCTTTTTTTTTTCAAAAACTTTGTGAACAAAACTTGTTAAGCTCCTTGAGCTTAACAATTGTTAAAACTACAACTTTTTATAAAAGCTTATAAATAAGCTGAAAACGAGCTTTTTAAGGGACAGAAGCTTAAACAAGCCTAAAAGCTTAAAATGGCTAAGTCTTGGACTTTTTGGGCAAATAAGCTAAAATTTAGACTAAAAAGCTAAAAGATTTATCTAACCTATCTTAACTAAGCACTAAAGACTAAAATGTGTAACTAAATAAGCTGAAAAGGGCTTAATTGACAGAAAGCTAAATGAGCTTAAAGGCCAAAAAGTGGCTAAGCTATTGGCCTGTTAACACTTAAATAAGCTAAGAAAATAAGAAAGTAAGCACACAACTAACTACACAAACAAAATGATTTACTAGGAACAAGAATAAGCAACTTAGATAAGCTTAATAAGCCAAAAAGTGGCTTAATACCCACAGCAGTACTAACTAAAGAGTTAGTACTGTTGGGTATGGATATGGGCTTAAAAACCCTTAATAAGCTAAGGACAAGGGCAATAAGCTATCTAAGACCTAATAAGCAACTAAGGACTGAATTCAACAACTAATAAGCTCCTAATAAGCTAGAAAGAAAATAAGCAATCCCTACACTATGCTTAAGTGAAACAGGTCAAAGTCCTACTTTAAGCTTAAAAATAAGCTACCTAGCATGCTACCTAAGGTCTGAAATTGAAGGAGCTTATCAAAGAGCTTATGGCCTCTTAAGAATGAAAAAAAAAAAGGGGCCCAAAAGCTAGAGCTAAGGTTCACTAAAAAGCTAGATAGGTGGGCTTAAAACTGGGCCCTTAGCACCAGGGGAAGTGGTGTAAAAGTCCAAGGCTTATATTGACAGCTTAAAATAAGCTGTCAAATAAGCTTAAAATAAAAAAACTAAGTTAAAACAGATGAAGAATGGCTTTAAGTGAGCTTATGCTCAAACTTTGAGCTTCTAAGAACAAAGAAAAGATGCTGATTTTTGGTTCTTGAAAAATGACTCTTTCATTTATAAAAATGGCACTTAAATCTTTGGCAGTTTTGACTCAAAAAGTCAAATGACTCAAAGGACTTTTGAGAGCTTGTTTAGACACACAATGACACACTTTTTAAACCACAACACAAAAGTTGACAATGGCTTATCCAAATAAGCCATTGTATCTTTTTTTTTAAACCAACAGTTTCAAAGACACTTGTAAAAACTTTAAATAACAGTATTAGACTAAAAAAACTTGTAAAAAACAGACTTAAATAAGCTCAAACACTTAAGCTAAAGCTAACTTTATGACCCCAACCCATGACACACCATTTTGACCCGTTTTCATACTTAACCCAAACACCCCATTTATATTTCTTAAAAACTGATTTTTAAACTTTGAAAGGCTGTTTAATGCACAAATTTTAAAACAAAGATTAAATAAGCATTACTAAGCATGAAAGAAGTAACATAAACAAGTAAAAACAATAACAAAAATAACAAAGAATAAGCACAATTAAGCTGTTGCTACAGTAACTATAAGCTAAAATTCAAAAAGAAAATGTACCTTAATCCTTGCTTAAACAGGATTTTTTAATTCCTAAATAAGCTCTAAACCTACCCAAAGCTTATGAATAAGCTTAAACTAAGCAAACCCAAGACCTCCCAAATTTTGCTCATTCATCCACTTGCTTAATCCAACAGTAACCCGTTTCTCTTCTTTAAAATTTTCCTTAAAGTTTTGATTAAAGGTTTTAAAAACAGTTTATAACAAGGATTGTATTAATAGCTTATATGACTTACAATTTCTTAAGGATCTTAAACAACAGTAGAACATAAAACTCACTTCTCATTAATCTTAAAAAAGAAAGTACATAAAAGTTTGAAAACTGAAAAGAAATTACACACTAAGATAACTAACTCTTCTAAAAAAAACTACTCTTTAGCACCAAGGGCTTACAAAGCTTTTTATAGAAAATAATCTAGGGTTTGGGACATGGTCTTCTTGTCTTCTTCTCTTGGTGTGTTTCTTTGAAGACACAAAAACGTCTTGTGTTTGTTGTGAGAGTGTAAACACAAACAAATCTTGGCCCTTCGTTTATTTTGGTGCCCAAGTCGAGCTTTAAGAACCATTGATCCGAATTGGTGGGAATTAGGATTGCCAACATGGCATAGGCCATGTGGGGGGGGGGGGTAAGTTATGGTGATGGTTTTGGAGGGTTGTGGGAGGTCAAACGAGGAGTGAAAATGACAGGGTGTGGGGTTGGGGTTTGGCGGGAAAGGATTGAAAGAGATGTACAGTAGTTTGAAACATAGGGGTGAAGTTTGGGGGATTGGCAGGTTTGGTTTTCCCCCCTCCATGGTGGTGGTTTTGTTTGCACCACACGTCCAAGTGGGGTGAAACTGTTTGGGGACTTGGCATAAATAGTCCCCAAAAGTTATATAAGTCTTTGCAAGTTGAGTCCTTGTTAGTTATAACTTTGAAGTGTTGGCAGCCTTGGCCCTTGTAGTTTAACTTTGCCAATTTTGGCAAGAAATAACCCTTCTCCTATATTTTCTCTTCTTCTTTTCTTCTTTTAAAGACAAGATTAGGGATTTAACAAGTTTAGTCCCTAAACTTGTTTTTCTTGACTTTTTGGCTTCGGGTTTGTCGGGGTTGACTTGGGTTGACTTTTTCAAACTTGGGCTTTGACTTGACTGTGTCTTTTCCACGCTTTTCCATTCCGTGTCCGGTTTTGTCGTTTTGGCTTCGTTTTTCGTCCTTTTCTTAGATATCCGTTCCTGCACAACACAATTAGCAAAACAAGCATATATTTGGCATTTTAAGTCCGTTTTTGGTTATTTAAGCTCGTTTTTAAAGGTAAAAGGTATGTGTAATTAAACACATACCACAAGCCATTACGTTTTCAACCATTTAAGACATCTACACATTTCTTGATATGTGTATTTCATCCCTATATATTTTTTTGTTGCACGAAACTAACCATTGATGTAGGTTAAGAGTTTGCAACTAATTTGATCCATGGATCCGCTTGAGTCAATGTTCAAGGGATGTCATTGTTTAAAAGGGATTGATAGAATCAAGACTTCACTTAGGATGATGCAAGCTCGCCTCTTTGATTGAAGAGTTGAAGTGAAGTTAAAGTCTCGTCTAGGAGTCCACCTTTTTGTTTCGACAAAAGGGGGAGAAGAAGTGTAAACAAGTAACTTATACATTTTACTATGAGTTATAGTTTACATATTTTGTCATCATCAAAAAGGGGGAGATTGTTGGTAGAAATATTACGATATTTAATCTATACATTCTCTTCATGTTTTGGTGATGACAAACATGTAACTTATAACACATAACGTAAAGTGCTTAAGTTACTCGTAATCACAAATCATCAATTCATACGTCAACATCTTTCGACGTCTCATGTTTTCTTCAACAACAAATTTAAGTTCGCACCCGACGTAAATCACTAAAGGTATGAACAAACAAACTTTAATTTGTTGAATGATCAAAGAAATTTTTTATATTTCCAAACCTTATATTTTCTTATAAAATGGGACAAACATTTTTAAAAACATATACAAAACATTTTTGTATTTATAAGAAATGTTTTATTCAAAATAAATATTTTGAATTCAAATTTTCCACCTAGAAACGGCTAGAAAGTTCCAGAAAAACCTTCCCCACAAAAGGACAAAAAATGGAGCGTCTGAAAAATGGGCGGCCCCCTTAATTAATTAAGGGGGCCGACCATAATTAAGGGGGCCGGCCATGTATAATTAAGGGGACCGCCCAAATAAAAAATTAATATTTTTGCCTATAAATTGTTAGGATTATGAAAAAGACTCGGTCACCCCCGTGTATCATTAGTATAGCATAGCTCGTAGTTAGAAAGAATCACAAAAGAAGAACTCTCGCTATCATCAAGATAAGAAGTTATGTAGTTTAGTTAGTGCATTTGTGACATGTCTTATATTTAGAATGTAAGATCGAGTTCATGTATTCCAAACTTGTGTAATAAATAGATCATGGTGATCATAGAGAGTATAGTAGTTAGATCGTGGTGATCATAGGAAGGTTAGTTAGATCGTGGTGATCCTAAAGAGTTTAGATAGATCAGGGTGATCGTGTTAGTGTGGTTAGTATTTTAGGTGAAGTGAAGTCTTGATAGTGTGGTTAGTATTTTAGTCCTCAAAATACAAAAGGTGTGCTAGATTGGTTATAGCTAGGATTAGAACTCGACATTTAGCTTAGTATTGAAAATCGATGTAAGCTTAGTCGTGTACTGTTTTCTTGGCCGAGAAGGGAGCTTGTTGACTAGTGAAGTAACTCTCGAGTTTGGTGCTCGAGGAGTGGAGTAGGGCGAAGAGGGGCTTCGTGACCGAACCACTATAAATCATTGTGTCTGGTTTGCACTTTCTTTTACCTTTCGCTTTACATCTTTATTTACCTTATCGTCTTACATTTATATTTGCATTAGATCTATATGTGTGTTGATTGTTGCTTATATTGTTTGGATGACGATTGTGTTATGGATAGAAGTTAATATTGTGATTATGTTTATATTGCTATGACATGTTCTAATGAATATAGATATATTATTCACACTTCTCATATTGCGTTCAACTTGATCGATAATTTAATACAAGACGTTTTAAGTTTTTAAATGGAAACGTATTCACCCCCTCCCCCCCTTTTACAATTCAATAAAAGCCATTTTTACCCAATATGTTTTTTCGTTTTTTTTATTTATTTGTAATTTTTATTTTATGTTTACAATTTATAAAAGGTGAAACGAAAAGTGCGGAATGAAAATTTTAAAGTTTAACTAGTTAAAAGTATTAAATTGTCAAAAAGTATGAAATATAAACTGATAAAATACTGTATAATACTATGAAAAAGGGACAAAAAGATGTTGAAAATTATGAAAGGTACAAAACATGTGAGGTAAGGGGTACCAATAATAATACCAATTAAAAAATAAAATGCTTTTTAACCTTTGACTTCGCACTCGTATTGAAAAAGAGTAGTACGTTTAACAAAACAACTTATTTATAAAGAGTAGTATGTTTAACAAAACAACTCATTTATAAATAAGTATGTGGGTGGCTTTTTTATTTGATGTGTATATCTTTTTTTATATGTTTTTTTCCTTACATTTTTACTTATTTATAAAGAGTAGTACGTTTAACAAAACAACTCATTTATAAATAAGTATGTGGGTGGCTCTTTTATTTGATGTGTATATCTTTTTTTTATATTTTTTTCCTTACATTTTTAATTTATGATGTCAAGCAACTTTTTGTAATCCACCGGACTTGTAGAACTAGTAAAGTGTTTACGAATAGTTCATAATGTAAAATTGAATAAACATGTTTAAGTTTTCTAATTGTAATTTTGTCGTGTTATAGGTTACGTCAAATTCTTTAATGTTTAGATTTCGTTGATTTTGGTTATCACTAAAGAGAACCGACCCGATAATCTATTTAATAGTTTATTATTGTGTTAAATTTATGATAAAAATATTTTGTTTCATGTTTACACAAGTTACTTGTTTATAGTATGACTACTTATATATATATTTAAAAGAGGACAATTAAAATCATTAAGACGCTTATACAAAAGACAAACAACATTATTTCATTCAGATTCAGACTTTATAACCACCTCTTAACGGTAAGATGTGATATTCATATTCAGACCTAAAACATCTTAGTGAAACAAACACACTCTAAGTGTAAAGTGAGTAATAACTAATATATAGCACATCCTCCCCCTCTGAACACAATATCATATGGTCGTTCATTATTTTCACACTCTTTTCTTTTCTTCTACACTTTTATAAAAAGTTATGTAGTTTTTTAATGTAGCGTTATGTTAGGTGTTATATACACTTAAGTATTGTCAAACTTTTCGTGAGGAGTAATATCATTTATTGGACCAGAGGGTTTGAGAAAACAATTCCCAACTCTTTTTATTCATATCAAAATTTGAAAAATAATGTAACAAACTCCTAAACTTAACCCCTATATATAATAGAAAAACAATAAGCCTAACATAATGCTAATTAAAAAAAATCCTAGTCCTAAACTTATTAAATTTATTAGATAACCATCTAAAAGACAAATTATAAAAAGATTCTAAAACTTTCTAAATAAAAAAATCAGATAATAATTTGGGCTTCAAGCATCAATCACCGTATCATTCTCACCCTTCTTGGGAAAAACTCATCCTCGAGTTGGCATCGAGATATAAAGGAAAATTTGGGTTAAAATTGGACAGACTTGCAACATTGAAAGTCAGTGAAATAAAAAGGTATTCAGGTAGATGAATGAAATATTCAGGTAGATGAATGAAATATTCATTGTCATTCATTTTGTGAAGCACTTTGCAAGGACCTATGATTCGTAGTTTTATATACTATAAAATATATATAAAATATAATACTTTAAAAGAGTAATTAAGAAAATTACCAAGTACCCTCCCCCCCCCCCCCACCCCCCCCCCCCCACCCCCCATTGATAAAATTCACTCTCAAAAATATATATAATATAATATAAAATGTATATTAAACCGGGTAAGTATGATCACTCGGGTCGTTATCCCCAATGACTAGTGAAATTGAAACCTTGTTTAAGTCTGGATTCTGATTTGAATTAAGCAAAGATATTTGATTTCGAAAGCTATGACTACTAAAAAATGGACAATTAATCAAATACGAAAAACAAATAAAACGCGGCTATTAAGCAAGTAAACCAATTTTAATTCCTAAAAATTTAAACTAAATTTATAAACCTAAGATGTGACAAAAGAAAATTTTAGAAACAGAAATTATATTTTGACGTTTTTAGTTTAAAAGATATGAATTTTCTAAAATTTAAACTAATTAAAAACTATAAAAATAATAAAACTATTAAAAATAAAGTCCTAAAATTTCTATAAAAATTACACTAATTAAAGTAAATTTTCAGAAATTTTCTAAAATTAAAAGCCCTAAGTTTTTATCTTTTTATAAGAGTTTAATTAAACTAATTAAAACTTAACCCTAATTATTAATTAAAACTAAATAAAACTAATTAATAACTAATTAGGGTATACTGTGTAAAATACTTAAGGACTAACGGGACTAAAGCATTTAACGGGCAAGTATTAACAAAGAAACAATTAAAACGGAAAAATTACAAGAATGGTCCCGGAGGACTAACCCCGACTACAACTAAAGTCTAATTATAAGCTCAAATTTTAAAAGTGCTTATCATTAAAAACTTGAAAGAGAAAAGTTGTAAAGAAAGCTAGTAGGAACAAAATTAATAAAAGCTACTTGAGCTGAAAATAACAAATAAACTCAATAAGAGCTTATTTCTAAACTGACCTCAGAAAGGAGGCCTTAATTCTTGGTTTTAGAAAATAAGCTATAAAAGACTCAAAATTAGCTCAAAATGTAAAAGAAAAGAAGTTCTGATTAGCTTATGACTAGCTTAAGCTAATTAAGAAAAGAAAATAGAGTTAGAAACCCTTTTAAGCTACTAAAATTAATCATGAACTAGGCAAACTCAGAAATTAAGCAAAATAACACAAATTCCAAATAAGCTAAAGACCTTAAAAAGCTAAACTGGACTCTAAAACTTTAAGGACTTATTAAACTACTTATATTTCTTTCTCTTTACAGCTATAAAATACTAGGGAATCATAAGCTAAATTATCAAATTAAGATTCTACTTAAGTTCCTACTGTTTTTGGTTTTTTATGTTTTTGAAAGACTTTTGACAGCAAAAATAAGCTAGGTAAATAAGCTAGAAAATGAAATTTAAGTCCTAATCTATATTAAGCTATACCTAAACTATAAGATGCTAAAAGATAAGCTATTAAATCCTACAATTACTGGCTTAAATTGAGATTTGAATATCAACAGTACTAACTTAACTTAGTACTGCTGATGCAAAGATTTTTTTAACAGCAAAAATAAGCTAAGAAAATAAGCAGTAAAATGAAAACTAAAACCCTACAATATTGTATTAATGCTATTTCTAGATCTACTTCTAATCTCTGTATTTATAACAAACCTAAATCACTACTTACTATTAACTAAATATTAATGCGCATAGGTAGCAGTACTAACTTTGTACAAGAGTACTAACTTGTTAGTTAGTACTGGTGCACTTTGCACAAATGCAAACCAAGAGTGCAGGTTTCCTAAGGGAAATCCTGCACTAAGACACACTCAAATAGAGTGTATAAACAAAGTTCAAGCAAGATTTAAGCCTTAGAGGGCTTAGATCAACAATTGCACAAGTGAAATTTAAAGGAAAATTCCCCTGGTGCTAGAACAAAGGTAATAAGCCATATCTTTTGAAATTTTGAAACCTAACTTATAAAATCTAAATGAAAACTAATCTTAAATGAAAAATCAGATGACTCAAGCAAATTTCACAATTAGTTTTAACTTTTAGAGGTCAAACACACTTATGCCAAACACCCCTTTACTACTATGACATCTATGATTAAGCTACTAAATTTGAAATCTATGAAAACAAGTACTTAATACCAGACAATTAACAGATTAAAAATACTTTAATAAGCATGACTTAAAAACTAAATTTTACAACTAAATAAGCATTAATCTAAGATCTATACTATTTTACTATATTTTTGGTTTTTTAGAGGTTTTTAAGGCAAATATATGAAAGACTAAGATCTAAACTAATTTAATCAAAAACAGATAAGCAACTATGAATATTAAGCTAGTTAAGGCATAAATAAACACTAATAAGCAACTTTAATAAGCAAATAAGCAATAAGCAAGTATGTAGTGAAAATTTAAGCTAGAATTGAAAGTGAACAAGAAATTTAAAAGTAAAACTTACTTTATCCTCTAGCTAAACAAGAGGTCCAATAATGGCAGCTACAAGCTCCCTAGCTTATTAATAAGCTAGGGTATAAGTCCTTGGGATCTCTTCCAAGTTAAGATCCCCTTCCAAAAGCTCTAATCCAATAAGATCCATGATAGATTTAAACTGATTTAAGGTTTAGGTAAGATTAATACTGAATTCAATAAGCTCTATTTCAGCTTATAGACTGAAAGAGCTTTAAATGAGCTTATTAGCTTATTGAGACAACTTAGCTTATTAAGAGAGCTTATGAAAAAGAAACTTGGAGAGATTTAGAAAAACTGAATTTCATTAATAAAAACTTGCTTACAATATTTTTAAAGGAAAATTACAAGATTAAAAACAACATTTAAGCTAGGAATTGAAAATTTAAGCTACAACTAAATTTAAGCTACGTCTAAAAAACTAACTCCCCTCTTGTGTGTGAGAAGTGTGCTCTATTTATAGCCTGCCTTGGAAGATTCTAGCCCTCTTGCCTTGCTCTCCAAACTTTCAATCTCAACCAATCATTTCTTTAATCATTTGAGCTTCTATTGTGGCCGTTTGATCAATTTGTGGACACCTGAGGATTGCCAGCATGTCATTCTCTTTTGTGACGTTTGTGCTTCTTTTGTGAGTGTTTTAGCACAAAAACCCACATTCCATTGTGCTTTCTCCATTGCTACGTGGCATAAGCTTGATAGAGGGATACTTAGAGCCTTGATTTGACTAATCTCTCCCTGCCATCTTGTAAACGATCACTTGAATTGACCTAAGCACCCTTTAATTTCTATTTGCCCCTTGTTTTTAACTGAGGGTGAAAGTGGGACGATGGGTGAATAGTAACTTTTAGCGCCCTTTCTTTATAACTGAAAACGGTTAAAAGTCGTTTGACTTTTGGAGAATGACACAAATGGCCTTTGTCTTTCTTTTCTTCTTTTCTCGTTTATAAAAGGGGTTTGGGAATTTGCAAGTTTGGTCCTTGTGGTTGTTATAAAAGGAAATGGGCTAAGGTTTTGGGCTTTGTTGACTTTTATTGACCATCTTTGACTGGATTTGACTGAGGCTTGACTTTTCTGGCTTCGGCTTTGAATTTTTGGCTTCTTTTTGAACTCTTCTGATTCTTGAGGGACCAAAGTGAAATATTTTGAGGATTTGTCCTTTTGTGTTGACTTTGTTTGATCATCTTTTGACTGCTTTAGACTGAGGCTTAGATTCTTTGGCTTCGGCTTAGATTCTTTGGCTTCTTTTTGTACTCTTCTGATTCCCATGTCCGTGCTTGCCCGTTTTTGATTGTTTTCAGTGATTTTTGATATATCCGTACCTGCATTCACCAAACACAAATACAAGCATATTTTTTTTCATTTTTGGTCTGTTTTGGGTTTAATCGGGTATTTAAGGTATTAACCGGATATAGTTATTCCACACTTATCAAAATTCCCCAAACTAAACGATTGCGTGTCCTCACGCAATATCACATGCCTTATAACCAAATACCTCAAAATTTCCCTAAACTAAACCTTTGAAAAGTAGCAAAGATTTTTGTTGAGAGAGTTAAGAGATCACAAGTTATAAAACACCCGATTTCCCATTTTTAAAGATTTTTCTCTTTTTATGATTTTTTTTATAATTAACTACCTAACTACAACTTATTTGTGTTGACATAATTTTTTGTAAATGTTTTCATTACCATATTGGTAACTTTTAGATCCATAGAATAAAAAGCATAATTAAGTGTCTAAAAGATAACTTCATCATTCCCGATTTTTCACTCTTCCCATGCTAAGCTTAAAATAAGATCACTGCTAATTACGAACTAAGATGCTAAAGCTACTTATAATTACAACTTGTGAATTCCTCTTCCCGACATAAATCATATATTTAGGTGTGTGTGTTCAAATTAATTTAAACCATTAAATCCACATATTTAGATAGTTGAAATCCGACCAAGCTTTACACATGGGCCTTTTGGGCAAATATGTTAATCACTTAGTAGAATCACAACTCAAAGCAAACAAAAACCTCCTTAGCTAAGACATCGTTAGTTCACTTGTCCCATGAATGACTTTCTTCTCTAGCAATCCCACCGTCATCGGGTAAGTGCTAAGGCTTTTGACACCCCATCCGGAGAATACTAACCGAAACGTATGAACTTCCGATGAAACAGCCTTGTAGACTTTTGCAAACCTTAGTTCAAAAGAAGAATACCTTGGTTTTAGAAAATGAAACTTTTACTATTTATTTTCTATTTATTATTTCTATTTACATTATTGGGCTAGGAATTGGTATCACTTTTCTTTCGACGACACATCGGCCACGCCTCCGACAAGAGCTCGCGTACTTATTATGATACTAACCCTAAATATACACCCTCCATCCTTTCTTTCGATGTCACATCGGGAGCGAACCGACAAATGCCCATGTACTTTATTGCGATGGAGTTTGTATATTACTTATTAACACTTAGGATTTATAACTTGCATCCTTTTTATTTACCAACTACATATTAGATTTTTTTTTGATTAAATTTAAACTTATATGACATATTATTTTTGCAAATAGAAAAATTTCGTTTTAGAAAACCAAAGTATAAACTTGAACTAAAATTCTTATTTACAAATGATGTTTGACTTCATCATTGATAAAGCTTTTTCTCTAAATATGTTGATTAGACTTTTAAGAGTAAAACTCTAATTTGTAAAAATTAAAGAGAACACGTATAATTAATCATTTTAAGAACTCCGGGGAAGAAAAATCACAAGTTATTCTTATAAGCCTTTAAGTTTTCCAAATAAACTTTGTTTAGCATCCTAATTCGTAACTAACACTATCATCTCTTATTCTTTGCAATTTAAAATCTCTAATTAAAGAGATCGCAAAACTTACTTGAGATTAGCACAAGTTTTCATTTACTAATGATTTCAAGTCTAGCATGTTTAAAGTCTACATGAGACTAGCACAAACTATCATCATTAATTGTTAAGGGAGAAAGCTAGAACTCTACACGTACGATCGGGTCAAAAATTACTTCTTATTCTTACCAACGGAAAACCTACATTCGTGTCTTAACACTTATTATTATTTTTATTTTTTTTATATTAATTAATATTTTTACATTTTTTTAAAAAATTTAAAATTTTTGCTATTTTTGTGGGAAAACGGGTACGTGAGAACAAAACAATAAGCAAGTAACATCAAATCAATAGATTCCCTCCCCAAACTAAAACAAAACATTGTCCTCAATGTTTAAAGTCGGGTTCTACGAAAATCTAATTATGCAAAGATAAACGTGAATCGATAATGATGAAAGGATATCGGATCTCCCCAAACTAATTTCACACAAAGGATAGGAAGCTCGAGTGAAACGGGATATAACACCGGACACGAGAGGCTTCAGAAATTGTTGGATCAATCCTGCAAAAATCACAAAATCATAGCAAACAACAAACAACAAGAAACCGGAAGAGCTAGCCTCAATACATCACAACATATTAAAAATAGAAAGAAAATTGAAAAGGATAGGCATGGGGTAAACTCCCACGAAGCGGCTTGTTTTTGGTCACCAAGTCACAAGCTCGACTCGATCCCTGAATTTAATTGTCCTTAGGGAAAG
>BQNB010030485.1:0-54835 GCA_026074375.1 Tanacetum coccineum
GTTGTGACATAAGTAGTGTGGTGAGGAGAAGTTGTGAAGGTGTGGAGTTGTGAAGTTGTGAAGGTGTGAAGAAGTTGTGGAGTTGTGAAGTTGTGAAGGTGTGAAGAAGTTGTGAAGTTGTGAAGATGTGAAGAAGTTGTGTAGTTGTGATCAAGGTGTGAAGCTAAGTTGTGTAGTGAAGTTGTGAAGTAGTCGTGAAGTTGTGTTGTGATAGATTGGTTCTAGCTAAGATTAGAACTCGACATTTAGCTTAGTGTCAGAAATTGATATAAGCAACGTTGTGTACGGTTTTCTCCGCCTTAAGGGAGCTTGTTGACTAGTGAAGAAACTCTCGAGTTGGGTACTCGGGGAGTGGAGTAGGGCGAAGAGGTGCTTCGTGACCGAACCACTATAAATCATCATGTCTGGTTTGCTTTTCCTTTCACTTATCTCTTTACATTTATACTCGCATTTATCGCTTTATATTTATACTTTCAATTGTATGATGTGTTGATTATATAGTCTTAATTATGTCTTGAATAAATGTGAATATTGTGTGTTGGGTTGTATTGTTGTAAATCGATGTATTAATATGTGTATATAACTTGTATGAACACTCATCGTTATCACGCTTGATCGGTAACTTAATACGAAACATTTTAAGATTTTTAATGGAAACATATTCACCCCCCTACGATTTCCACAATTGGTATCAGATCCACGTCGCTCTAATTTTCAAAACCAATGGTTTTAAAAACTAAGTATGATCCATGTATCAAATTACCCATTAAGGGGGATTAAATATGAAAAGTGTCTTGTTGATTAACTTGTATTAGTTTTGATCATATATACACTAATGATACTAGCTCGAGATAAAAATGATGCTTAAAATAAGTTTTATATCTTCGGTATCAAATTCAGAAAGTTGTACACCTTCCCGCAAAGTCAGAAAATAATGTTTTACAAAAATTGAAATTCTGAGTATCAGGTGGGCGGCCCCCTTAATTCCTGGGCGGCCCCCTTAATTCCTGGGCGGCCCCCTTAATTTTAAGGGGACCACCTGTCTGATTCAGCAGTTTTTCAGAAACTTTGAAAAATCATATAAAATCAACCGTAAGTCCGTAGAAGTCGTGCCACCCGCCATTTCGAAGAGAATTGAGTCTACTTTCATATAAAAATACTTCCAAGTATTTATTTCAAACTTAATTTAGTCAGAAAGGCAAAATACTACTTATTGTCCAAAACGTTGAGTCTCGTTTTAACGTAAAACTTGTATTTTATCTTTTCCTTTCGAGTCGGACATTTCTAGTCGGTATATCTTTGAAAAATGGTGTAATTAACTTTTCAAAAATATTAAACTTGATTTTTGAAATGGGGAGGAAACTAATTTGTCTTCAAACAAAACCGAGCTAAGTATACATTGTTGTATCTAATACACAAAACTACGACAAGTACTTTTATGTGTTATGCTATGTGATTATGTGCACTTCTTTATATCTTAAGTTTGTTAGTAGAAATTATTAAATGATCGTTGCTATTTGTAATTAAGCTAATTGAATATCTAAGCACATGTGCCATGTACACTATTCGTTTGTAGCTAGTTTTTCGAATTATGTCTAACTAGAACTTATGCTAGATTTCTTGCATTAAGATTGCGAAATTGCTCTTGCATTGCATATAGGCATAGATCACTTAATTTACAAATGTTACATAAACATCTTGTAAATCTTTTCGAGTATGGAAATATACTTAGGAATAAGAGTTCAATAACTTGTCAAGTATATTATTAAATTTGTTAAAACTAGTTACCTAAATATTTCCAACGATTTAATCTATTTTCAACAACACGTTTAAATATTTTCAACAACTTGCTTTGTTTGACCTTGGGTTGGTTAAACAAAAGAAATGATTATACTAATACATTAGTAATTAAAAAAAAGGAAATGCTTGTGCTTGCATGGTTCTAACATACACACATAATTATATATATATATTCTTTAAAAAAACATATAGTATTTTACAAAAGATGTGTGTTATATAAAAATTGTTAGAAAACTCATTTATATACTCATAAAATGTCAAAAACTATGCATAGTATACATAGCAACAAATAGTTTTTCGCACAAGTAATCTTGAGATTAATGGAACACACTATTTAACTTATCATTATTCATCAACCTCACCTTACAACTAATCTTGAGATTAATGGAACACACTATTTAAATATTTATTTATTTTCTTTTAAATGAGTGTTCGTGAGAGTCAAGAAAGATTTCGAGAATATATCAATTCATTATTTAAATTATGATTGATATCTTTTTTGAATTTAATTGACAAGTTTTCGTGTATGGACATGAAATTGGATTCTTATTTGTTTAGTTTCAAGATTATATCAAAACATAACAAAAGATATCATCTTGGATCTACATAACTCAATCACACTTGATTGATATGAAAATAATTACATCATTTTCTAGATGAAAATAATATGCATCAGATCATAACTCACACTTGTATTGATGATGCCATATTGAGTCTACTTGTCCAATGACTGTGTTCCAAATATTATCCTAATATGTTTAATACATGCATAAAATACACAATGAAGTAGGATTGATGATTTGGATGTTTCGTCCGAAATATTCAAGCAATTTACATTGCAATGCAATTGGTAAATGTGTCATTTCCGAAAAACCAAACACGAGCAAACTAACAATATATGTAAACTTTGCTCATACAACATAAAAGCACAACTCATAGCTAAAATTCACTTTTAACTAAAATTCTAAAATAAAAATAATATTCTTGTTTATTCACCTAGGATAACATGATGTTTGGGAAACATTATGTTTAAAGATTTTATGGACTTATCGTATTAAACGATTGATAAAGGATAATATATATCATATGCATCTTATTTTCTTCGTAGCATAAATGGTTGTGTTACAAGAAAATACGCTACATATAATTTGAAAAATATAAGTTATTAGAATTGAAAAATAACCTATCAAAATATGTATCAATGCATAAACAAGTAAAAATACATTTATTTAATTATGATATACAACATTGATAAGAATAATAATTTTAGAAAAGCATATTTGTTTAAAAAAATATGTCTCTTTTCAATCATTTATCATTAAAGAATCACAAACTCAATTAAGATAAATAATATTGATGAGATTCATTTCACATGACATGAAGTGGAGAATTCTTAAAACACTCTCAATATAACATATTTGTCATTGTCACAAATAAGCACATCTCTTGGCTTTGCAAAAACCAAACACAGTTAATTATCACATGTGAAACTGCCACATTTGTAAGATGACTAAGTATAAGACTTCCATTAAATCAAGCAATATGTAATCGAAACCAAACAACCTATCGATCTTGGACAAAATATTAAATCATCTTGCTTACGCTTATCTACACATCTTTATTAGGATTATGCGAACCAGAATTAATGTATTGCTAGTTTGAGTCATGTAGGCCCTTTATGAAAAGTTTAATACATATTCTATCTTGTCTACATCTTCATTAGTCACTTATAAGAACTCTATATTGTTCTAACATGAAAATGCTACTGGAGATCTATTGCACCTAGAAATTCAAATTTGGACCTTTGGTTGAATTGCTTCTAAAAGTGAAGTTAGGTTCGGTGTATAACCCGTAAAAATGGTCAGTGGAAGTCAGTCAACTAATTTTTACAAGATTCGTTGTCAAAACTGTGATTTCGGGACAGATTTGGGTCAGATTTCGGGATGTTAAACCCCTACTTAAAATTCGAATTAAGGTTATCTAAAACACAGAAGTTAAGTTCTATATGTCTATTAACTCCTATGTAAAAATTAGCCTCTTAATAGTAGTCTAAGTGTGGTTAATAAGTCAAAACTTTTTAGTGCGCGTGCAGGTCTGAATTGGGACTGTTTTAAAGTTTGATTTTCTTAGGAGTACTTGTGCACGTAAATGGATTTTGGGAATCAGATGGTAGTTAGAGAACACATAAAGGAACATAGATGATTTTTGGTATAATTTATAAAGGTCAGAAAGTATGGTTTTAAGTTGTTTTAGACAACGCTAAAAATTCTAATTTTTGATAAATTGTAGTTATCTAGGTATAAATATGTTACTAGATGGTTAAGGGTTGGGCATGGTGTCGAGGCGACCCATTGATGGTTATCAAACCCTTAGACATCCATCATTTGAGTGTTACATGGACTTGAGCTTTAGCTTGGGAGGTTGTAAACACGTTTGTGTTTGTAATTGTGTAGGCTTGTGTTATATTGTTTGGATGCTGCTATGCATAAGTGAGTTTCATAGCCCTTTATTCTCTTTGATTTTTAGGGTGAATTTATGCAAATTGTTTGGAAAATGTTTTGTTACTGTGGTTAATGTGTTGTCAATGATGCATGGGGACTATATGTGACTATTGTATGTTGTTTGGCTACATGTATTTTTGTGTGACGTGTTATTGAGAATGCGAACCTAAGTCAAGGGGATCACTGCGGGTATACTATGGCCTGGTTTGTGGATGGGAACTTAATGGCCTAGCGAGCAGGAAGGTTATGATAAATGCTTAATTGTATATTAAAATTACCCGGGATTTTGCCAAATAAAAGCCAAGAAAATGCCAAAAGAATAGAAAAATGTGTGCTTTTGTGATAAATGTGCAGGAAAGGATATAAAGGACAAAAAGAAGCAAAAACAGTCAAAACCGACAAAGAAACGGGAAAAGACAAAGTCAAGAGTGAAGACGGGAGGAAGCCAAAATCAAAGCCTGGATCAGGGGGGGGCCCCGGGATCAGCAGAAAGAAAGCCAAAAATAAAAGTCAAGGACTAATTGTGACAAAGTCTCAACATTCAAAGGCCCATTTGGGAATTTTTAAAAGATCAAGGACCAAAGTTGCATAAGGTTGAAAGTTGTTTGTAAAGAGAAAAGGAAGAAAGAAACCACAAGGGCCGATTTTGTCATTTTCAAACTTGTGATTACACTACATTTTGGTCGGGGTGAAAGACAAGGACCAATACTGTCATTTCCAAAAGTATTTCTACACTACACTTGTAGTAATGAATCGCAGGGACTGAAAGTCAAACTCTTCTAAAGATTTAAACAGAAAACGCGGTTTAAAACTTCTCCCCAACAAACTTAACTGATTTTCCCGCCCTTTTTCGTTAACAACCCAATCACCAAAAATCCCCACCCCCGCTCCTCTTTATCACTTCAAACTTGTTCTAAAACCTCCTCCACATCATTTCGACCACGTGGCATCATTTAATTGGATGGAACACCTCATAAATCTCATCAAACGGCCACAAATGATTCGAAAATGATCAAGGGCCAAGATATAGTGGAAGTTTCGAGAATTCCTCTCCTCTCTTCTTCAATCCTCTATAAATAGAAGCTTTAGGGATATTTTTTTGAGTTGTTGTTTTTGTTTTAATTTTCAGTTTTGTAATTCTCTCAATATTAAGCAATTTTCTTTCAAACTTTTAGTAATACGTTTTAAGCACTTGTACTTTCTCTCTTTCAGCTTGTACTACACTCATTTGAGTAATCACATTCAGTTTACCAGTTTAATTGTCCTTTGATTTCCATTTTAAGCCTTTTTCACTCATTAAGCTCTCAATAAGCTCATTTGAGCTTATTACTGTTGATAAGCTCAAATTCAGTCAAACTTTGTTAATATTCATTCCTTTACTCATTATCATCAATTTGAATCAAGATCATGATCACTTAAGGCATTTGTGTTCAAATTTGGAAGTTCAAGAGAGAAATAAGCTTCTTAGAGCTTATTGAGCTTTAATGCTCAAGGTTTAGAGGCTAGGAGCCATTAGGTGTTTGTTTTTTAAGCCACTCACTCTACAAGAGTGGCTTTGGTTCTGAGACTACAATAATCTCAGGTTTTATTTCTCAAATTTTCATTTCAGCTTAATTCTAGCTTTTACATTTGCTTATCACTTTTCATACCTGTTCAATTCTGTCAAATATGTTTGTTTAGGTTTGATATTTAGCTGTTTTTAAGTTTCATTAGAATAAATTTTAGTAATCTCAATTTCTCATATAATTCTGTCATTTAGTGTTAATAGCTTAGAAGAGAAACTAGCTTAATTTCACACATAAGCTTTAGGTTTTATAGTTTAAAAAGCTTAAGTAGGTGAATTTTAGTAAGAGTAGATATAAGGTTTAAGCTGTTTTAGTTTTTAAATAGAATTTGAGTGCATTTAGTTTTGACAGTCTCATGTAAAGGAGTGTTTGGTTTAAGCTTTCTTTGACTCTAAAAGTCAACTCAACCTTGTTAAAACTCTTTACTTAGTTGAGTTTAGTCATTTTATCAAGCTTAGAACAAGTTTTAGAAATTACTTTGTAGAATGTTAAAGTTTAGAGTACAAAATCCTTGTATTTGCACCAGGGCAATTTTCAGCTGTAAGAAGTTTTAGATTTTAGAATTTTAAAAGAAACTTAGAGTTCAAAGTTGAGGAAGTTTTATTTGTTTTGTCAAATTGTATTTAGGAAAGGATAAAGATGCTTTAGGGTTAAATACCATTAAACCTAGTCATTCCTTTTCCCTTCCCCTCTTTTGGTCGTTCATATGCAGCCACAAAACCCTAAGGAAGTCGATTTTCATGATTGATCCAAGAAACCGCAAGAACTTATTGTTTAGGTGTTAGCATTCAAGGTAAGTGTATTCATCCTAGTTATTGTTTAGGTGTTAGCATTCAAGGTAAGTGTATTCATCCTAGTTAGATTTATGTATCTATGTAACATAATCATTGATGGATCATTAGAGTTTTAAAAATCTGTAATTAATGATGTAATTAATGGGTTTTAAACATTAAAAATCATTTTTAGGGTTTAATTAGGGTTTAGATGTGAATGATTAGGGTTTATCATGTTAAATTCGTAATTGGAATCTGATCAGAATTTTAGGTCACCTTGCGGGAATCATAACTCGGTCATACGGATAGCTTTTATGAATTTTCTTAAGCCTAAAATTAACTACAAAGAGTCTAATTTCCAACTCCGTTGGTTTCATGAATTAAAAGTCGGTGAAAGTCAGTCAAATAATTTTTACAAGATTTGTTGTCAAAACTATGATTTTGGGACAGATTTGGGTCTTATTTCGGGATGTTAAACCCCTACTTAAAATTCAAATTAAGGTTAGCAAAAACACAAAAGTTAAGTTCTATATGTCTATTAACTCCCACGTGAAAATTAGCCTCTGAATAGTAATCTAAGTGTGGTTAATAAGTCCAAACTTTTTAGTGCACATGCAGGTCCGAATTGGGACTGTTTTGAAGTTTGATTTTTTTAGGAGTACTTGTGCATGTAAACGAATTTTAGGAATCAAATGGTAGTTATAGAACACATAAAGGAACATAGATGATTTTTGGTATAATTTATAAAGGTCAGTAAGTATGGTTTTTAAGTTGGTTAAGACACGCTAAAATTCTACATTTTTGGATAAATTGTAGTTAACTAGTATAATGTGTAAACAAGATGGTTAAGGTTGGGCATGGTGTCGGGGCGACCCATGATGGTTAATCAAACCCTTAGACATCCATCATATGAGTTTTACATGGACTTAAGCTTTTATCTTGGTCGCGTGTAACACATTTGTGTTTGTATTGTGTAGCTTGTGTTGATATTGTTTGGAAGCTGCTAGTGCATCAGGTGAGTTTCATAGCCCCTCTTTTCTTATGATTTATTGGGGTGGAAATGATGCAAAGTGTTTGGAAATGTTTTGATTACTATGATAATGTGTTGTCAAAGATGCATGGACTATACGTGACTATTATATGTTGTGTGCTACATGTTTTGTGATGTGTTATTGAGAATTGCGAACTATGTCAGGGGGGTCACCTGCGGGTATCCATGGCCTGTTTAGTGGATGGTATTATGGCCTAGCGAGCAGGAAGGTTACTTTGGGATTATCCATGGCCTGGGCTAAGGGGGTAACCACAAGGACCTTGGTACGATATGAGACGTCTTGTAGTCGTTTACTGGGTGTTTGTGTGATTGATTGGATTTGCATGTTAGCCGGTATGATAGTTCATTTATTGTCCTGCAATGTTTTCTTTATTATCACAGTAATTTACAGTTGGATTTAATTATCGTGTCTTAAACCTATGACTCTCACCAACATTGTGTTGACGTTTTAAGCATCATTTTCAGGTAATCTTCTTGAGGACAAGGAAGTTAGGAAGAGTGGCTAGTGAGACCGTAGGCTTGCATGCGGAGTCATTCTCCTAGAGATTTTATTTATGTCATTTGAATTGTTTGATACTTTGATGTTTGTTGATTTTGTTTATACTTTTGGATTATGTTTCCTTGTGGTATTACTTTACTATCGTAATGCAAGACTCCTTTATCTTGTGTTGGGTATTGTCATGACACATAGTGTCCCATTTGATTATCCTTTTCCTTTAGTTATCTCTATTGTTAACACCATTGTGTTGTGATGATATCCATGATGTTACGCCTCGTGTTTCTGCCTAGGGGGTGTGACAAATTGGTATCAGAGCCATTGGTTATAGAGAAGTATGTAGTTGAGCCTAGACTATAACCTAGGGGTCCTTGATGTAGATGCATTTAGGGCTTAAGTGTTTAATGCTATAACTGCTATGCTTTTCCTCTATTTTTGTATAGCTTATATATCTCGTATTTTGCTAAGTTATCATTTTAGTTATTTTGCCTGCCATTATCTGATATGATATATATTACTTTCTTAGTATTTTAGCTATGTTTTCCCTCACCCGTAAGAAGTCTCATTGGGGAACCATTTTTCTAACTGGACTTAAGCGTTATAAGGATCCATAAGAGGAGCCTCTTATGGAACCGAAGGAGATAGGATAGTTGATCGTTAGTCGGATGCGCGTAGTAGGGTTGGACCCGCAGAGTCAGGTGATTCTTGCGGAGGAAAAGTCAAACCCAAGCGAGGCCCAACATAAGTTTATCCCGTCATTTACCTCGTCATGTTGTTATTGATTATTTCTTTTGGATATTTCGTATTTTGGGAGTCGTTGCGAGACTTTCGTTCCTTTATGTCGTTTCGATTTTATTTTGAAATAAGTAAGTAGTTATTTGATGGAGCATCCTTTATGTGTTAGGTTGGAGTGGTTTAAGATGTGAAATGTGGTATATGTGCTTAGATGTGAATTATGATTTAAATGGGTAATCTTGGAAGTAAGTACACGTGTGAAAGGAGGCACTTATAATTATGGTAGCCAACATAATTATAAAGGTATCACACACGTAGACTTGTGACCATGATTGCATTTATTTGTGTTTGGTTGTAAGGTGGTAGTGTAATATGTTTTTTATATGTGTATTCATGATAAGGATGGTGGTATGGGTAGAGAATTATTCTCTTACCCTAATTGGAGGATATGTTAAATTGAGTTGTATAGATAGTAAGTTTCTCCTCTATCTAGTATTTGCGGATACCTAGTATTATTATTATTGTGGTTGCTCGTTGCTCGATTGTTTGTTCGGATCTGCTCTTTCGGATATAGGCGCGTTTCGTTAGTTCTTTCGTTGCATTGATTACTCGTATGAGTATCAAAGGTTTCTTTTAAGCACTAATTGTTCCTAACATATTAGTGTGGATCATTACTCCCTTCTTTGTATATCCCTTGGTTTTCGTAACCCGTTGGCGACGTGTTAGTATCGATGCTTTTAGGTTTGCTCTGTTGATCGTTATTTTGGATAAGACCTTACGTTTTCTTTTGGGTACGTAACGTCTTGCATGAGTTTTCTTGTACGAGTTCGTTTGATTTTATTTTGAGTATATGGTTCCTGGTATTTTCTTTCGTTTTCAAACAATAGAATTGTGTTAGGGTCTGTACGGTGTTTTACGATCCCTTTTGGTATTATGGTGTCCTTTGTTTGAGTAACATATTTTATAATTGATGTCTAATTATAAAAACCCTTTGGAAGTATTGTGTTGGTGTTTGGAGAAAACTGTGTATAAAATGATCTTTGTAAATAGATTTTATTTTATTATAAAAAGCAGGTTTAAAGTGATTCATAGTGGTAAGGTACGATACACCATTAGATAACCATCTCTAGATTTTTATGACAACCAGAATGAATTTTTCAAAGATTACATTTAAGACAATTTCATTATTATTTAAAATGATTTTTATACTTAAAGTGACTTTCTTAATTTAAATTGATTTTTATAAAAACATTATTTAATTTGGTCTTTCGAGTAAAGTCGATAATGGGTATAATAATTTCCGTCTTTTGTATTGATATTATGTATGTGTTCATTTGTCCGTGGTACGCCTGTTGATTTTCTTTTGTTTGCGCTTTCACTCGGTGCATATACTTCCTTATCTTTCATGGATTCTTATGTCATTTATCCACGACTATTTGCCATATGTGGAAACTCCTATATGCCATTCTAGCCTTTGACTCGATATTCTTTTGTATCCTATTGATGGTTCGAACGCCTAAATTTCGTTGATACCGTTGAGTCGTAGAAACTTTGATGTGATTGTGGAAATGGACTGATTGTCCAAAAGGAAGTTTGTGATAGTAGTCATGAAAGGTGTTTAGACACCCATTGAAGGTGATGATTACTTTGGGATACATGGTGAACGTACTCAAGGAGTCGTGAAAACCTTAATGAACATGAAGGTAGATGAACTGAAATTGAGTGATATTTCTGTCGTACGAGATTTTATTGATTTGTTTCCGGAAGATTTGTCGATGACCACCACGACGACATGTTAAGTTCCGCATATATTCGGTTTATGGAGCAACGCCAGTCACGAAGTCTCCATATCGTCTAGGATCCTCGGAAATGCAAGAATTGTCTGAACAACTTCGAGAGTTGCAAGACAATGGTTTCCTACGACCTAGTCATTTTCCATGAGGAGCGCCTGTGTTATTCATGAAGAAAAAGGATGGTTCTTTTCGCATGTGTATTGATCATAAGGAGTTGAACAAATTAACTGTTAAAAACCGTTATCCACTCCCTAGGATTGATGACTTCTTTGATCAGTTACGAGGAGCGTGTCCTTTCTTAAAGATAGATTTTCGGTCAGGTTATCATCAGCTACGAGTGCCTTTTGGGTTAACCAATGCACCAGTGGTTTTCATGGACTTAATGAGCCGGGTTTGCAAACCGTACTTAGGTAGGTTTGTCATGGTATTCATTGATGACATTCTAGCCTACTCAAAGTCGAAGGAGGAACAAGAAGTTCATTTGAAGTTACAGTTGGAGTCACTAAGGAAGGAGAAGCTGTATACTAAGGTTTCTATGTGTGAGTTTTGGTTGGAGGAAGTGCATTTTCTTGGTCACGTGGTCAACCATAACGTATTCACGTAGACCCGAGTAGAAGTGAGGCAGCAAGGAATTAGATGATTATTCTTAGGATTGTCAGGTTACTACCGAAGTTCATCGCGAATTTTTTTTTGATTGTTGAACCCCCTTACTTCCCTAACTGAGAAGAATCAGAAGTATGAGTGGAGCATAGATATACGAGGACCCTTTTGACTTTTGAAGAATGATTTGTGTGATACTCTGATAAAGAGAATGTAGTGGGTGATGCGTTGAGTAGAAAGGAGAGAGTGAAATCAAGACGAGTAAGAGGAATGATACTGGTAGCCCAAAGTGAGGCGTTCAAGCAAGAGAACGTACTCGCAGAAAGGCTACATGGTTTAGATCCACAAATGGAAAGAAAAGGAGACGAGAGTTTGTACTTTATGGATCGAATTTAGGTTCTATTGGTAGGAAGTGTAATGGATGGGGCCCATGCATCAAGATACTTGGTACATCCGGGAGCGGATAAGATGTACTATAACCTTGGAGACATGTATTGGTAGCCACGTGTAGAAAAGGCTATAGCTACCTATGTTAGCAATTTTCGAATTTGTTTAAGAGGTG
The DNA here is from genome assembly GCA_026074375.1 of Tanacetum coccineum. NCBI lineage: Eukaryota > Viridiplantae > Streptophyta > Magnoliopsida > Asterales > Asteraceae > Tanacetum > Tanacetum coccineum. The sequence continues at coordinate 11,877 of BQNB010030485.1, forward strand.
AAGGCTACAATGTCAAAGACTTTTTGGCTTGCTGCAACAGCTTGAGATACTTGAGTGAAAATGAGATAGAATCACCATGGATTTGATCACTAAATTTCCAAGGTCAAAGTAGTGAGTATGATGTGATTTGGTTGATGGTCGATAGACTGACCAAGTTAGCTCATTTTCTAGCTATACAAGAAGATTTCAAGATGTGAAGTTGGCAAGGATTTATATTGATGAGATAATAGCAAGGAATGGAATCTTAGTGTCGATCAACTCCGATTGAGATGATGAATTACCTCATGGTTTGGAAGACACTGCAGAAAAGGGGTTAAAAAAAGAGACGCATTGGATTAGAGTACAGCTTAGCATCCTCAAACAGATTGGGCGGTCTGGACCAAAGGTGGAACGTATGATTCAGACTTTGGAAGATATAATGAGGGCATGTGTTATCGATTTTGGTGGTAGTTATCATTTGAGCATTCGGTGTGCTCCGTTTGAAGCTTTGTATGGAAGGAAATGTAGGTCGCCTGTTCTATGGGCAGAGATTGGAGAGAGTAGTTTGACTGGACTTGAGTTAGTACAAGAAACGACTGATAAGGTAGTGTTGGTAAAGGAAAAGCCCAAAGCGGCGAGAGATCGTCAAAAGAGCTATGTTGATTATAGGCGTAAGCCGTTAGAGTTTGAGGTGGGTGATCGGGTATTATTAAGGGTGTCGCCTTGGAAGGGCGTAGTGCATTTTGGAAAGAAGGGTAAGTTAGCACCAAGATATGTAGGACCGTTTGAGATCCTTGAAAGGATCGGCCTTGTAGCTTATAGGTTGAGGTTACCTGAGGAGTTGAATAGCGTGCATGACACCTTCCATGTGTCAAATCTGAAGAAGTGTCTGGCAGATGCTAATTTGCATGTGCCATTGGATGAGATAAAGGTCGACAAGACACTTCGTTTTGTCTAGGAACCTGTAAAGATTATGGATCAAGAAATTAAAAAGTTAAAACGTAGGAAGGTAGCACTTGTGAAAGTTAGGTGGAATTCAAAACGTGGTCCTGAGTTTACTTGGGAATACAAAGACCAGATGAGGATTAAGTATCCACAGTTGTTCGTGGACCGAGTTGTTGAGCTTGCTAGTTAAATCCCGGGACGAGATTTCCTCAAGGAGGGGATACTATGACATCCGTGATTTCACCAGGCTAGTGATGCCTTTAGAAATGGCTAAGAGTTCGTTTTGTGTGATTTTTGTGTGTGCTATGTGTTAAATATGTGTGCTAAGTGGTTTGAATAGGTGCATGATATCATTTTGAGGTGTATGATCATCTCATTTTGAGTGCGTTTGTGTTTGGTGATGAGTATTCCATTTGTTCACTTATAGTGATAATGCAAAAGAATGGCGTATTGCATGCATGCCCTACAGTCAAAGTTTTGGATGATTTTGTGTTAAGCGTTTATGAGAAATGTATCATGTTGGAATTAAGTGAAGTGAGTGAAATTTGGATATTTATAGTAGACCTTTCAAAAAAAGAAGTGAAATTTGAAACGAAAAGTTATTTTTAGAAATGTTTAGTAGTAGGGTTTATGTAAAAGGTTTACCCCAAATTACTTAGGTATTTTATAAAAACTAAGGTAATAGAAATAATTAGTATTAATTAATCATTAAAAAAAATTAAAATAAATATATGTTATGTATATGTAGAAATCTGGTGCGCCCAAAAAGGAAAAAGAAAAGAGAATTTGGGCCTTATCTTAGAGTTTACTAGGGATTAAGGATTCTAGTTTAGTTATATAAAGGATCCATAAGCTAAAAATATGACTCATTCATCCCCCATATCCTTTGAATCGAATTCCATCCCTAGGAACAAGGAGAACAAGAATTGATCCAAGGGTTGCTAGGGTTTGTGTTAGTAGCTAGTAATCAAGAGTATGATCCCTTAACCTAGTTTCATTCTTGCATTCAACAGAGTACATGTAATGTGATGGATCTTAGGGTTTATAAAAATTCAGTAAGTATATAGAGTTTTATGATCATATTGTGTTTAGGGATAATTTAGAAGCATGATTATGCAAACGGTGCGTTTCGATTTGCGTTAGATCTTAATTTAGGGTTTTGCAGAATTAGGGTTGTGTTAATGAGATGATATCTCCATGATGGTAACGATTTTTAGGGTGTTTCTGGTGTCTAAACATGATCCACGGAATCTATTTTTCAAAAAATCTGGCCTCAAGTCGTTTTGAGTTCGGGAAGTCATTCAAATATTGATTACACTAAAAGTTGTCAAAACAGTAAATACGGGTCTGAATTAGATCATGTTTGGGAGGGTAAACCCTAACTTAAAAGTAGAATTAAGGTTAGCCAATCAACAGTGGTTAAGTTCAATATGTATATAAAGAAACCCTAGAATATTAGCCTATGGATTGGCGACTATGTATAGGTAAATGAGGGCCATACATTTTATTGTGCAATCAGATTCGAATTCGGACAGTTTTGAACTTTGATTTTATTTGGGATAGTTTCACATGTAATGAGTACTTGGGAATCACAAGGTAGTTATTAAACTCATAAATGAACTTAGGTGATTTTTGGTATAATTTATGAAGGTCAGCAAGTAAGGTTTTTAAGTTAGTAAAGATACACTAAAATTCTGCATTTCTGAATAAATTGTAGTTAACTAAGAGTAATGTTTAATGATGTGGTTTAAGGTTTGGGCATGGTGTTCGGGTGACCCATCAATGGTGTAATCAAACCTTAGACATCCATCATTATGTGTGTTACATGGACTCGAGCTTTTAGCTTGGTCCATGTAAGAGGTGTTTATTTATGTATAGCTAGCGAGAAAGGAATTTGGAAGCGCGTTTTGAAGCATTCAGGTGAGTTAATAGTCCTGACCTTTTTATTGCGTTTTAAATTTGGGATGTAAATGATTCAAGTTGTTGAAATGAAAGTTTTAAATTGGCTGTGATTATTTTAAGGTAAAAGCAAGACCTATTATGTGACTGATATGCGTTATGTGCTACATGTTATGTGATGTGATATTGATGTATGAGCTAAGTCAAAAAGGTTACTTACGGGTATTCATGGCTTGTTTAGTGGAAGGAATTGTTACCTAGTCAGGAGGATTACTTGCGGGTATCCATGTCCTGAGCTAGAGGGAAAGAGATTTGGTATGATCCAAGAGCGATTTAGGTCGTCTGCTTGGGTACACCTACCCAATATATGATTTGTTTGAATGATTGATTGGATTGAATTGCGAATGGTTGAGCTTGTATGTAGTTAGCAGAATGTCATGCAAAAGAATATTTTATAATCACAGTAATTGGTTAAATTGTTTTGAAATGGATTGAATATGTGTGTCTGAAAACCTATGTTTCTCACCAACCATTGTGTTCACGTATAAGCATCATTTTTAGGTATTTAGTAGGATGAGATTAAAGTTAGGAAAAGTAGCTAGATGGACCGTAGGCAGTTGGTGAAGTTTAGTTATCTAGATTTTGTTATTTGTTTTGGACAATGAATGTTATTTGTTTTGCTTTGTTAGGATGTATGAATGTTTGCATGTCATGACGTTGACATGAACTGCCTTCATTTCAATGTCAGATGCCTTTTGGATTTTGTTGATGTGTTTAGGTATTTTCAGGACACTACGTGTCTATGCCTGGTATTTTATGCATGTTTTAGTTTCTTTATATAGACGCCAATGTGTTGTGATGATTTCCTTTCTCATCGCGCCTTACGTTTCCGCCTTGGCGGGGTGTGACATCTAAAGCCTAACGCGCACATCCATTACAAGAAGCAATACTAAAAGGATCTACAAACTAAGTTTAATGCAATCATAAGTAAATACTAATGGATCTAGCCTAGCATGTTAAAAGGAAGCAAAGAGCAATAAAAATCAAACAACACATAGACATATTGAATGATAAAAGATAGAGGACTTCACTTGATTAAAACATGTGTTTAACGCTGATATAATAGGGTTTTGACACCTTAAAAATGACCTAAACTACTGCTATAATCGACTTTTAATAATAGGGTTCGGTTCCCAAAAGTTACACACTTAAAATCCTAAAAACGAGTTTGTATATATAGGAAAACGGGAGCGACGGCGTCACGTTATAATCCTGACGTCGTCGCCCCGCTGAATCTTCCATGGATTCTTTAAGTCGGTTAGATGCTGACGCCCTTGTAAGAATCCTGATGCCGTCCTATGTAAGCTCTGACGCCGTCACATCAGAATGTGATGCCGTCTTCATATTTAGACATATTTCAGCGATTATAGGGTTATAATGACCTCAAAAAATGTATAAAAAATACCTTCAACAAATACCCCTACACTTGGGGATTTTGCTGTCCACACAAACAAATGGGTTTTTTCACTAGACAATAGCAATATCGGGGCCATTTAACCTACTTTTCAAAGATATTTCACAACACAACCTTCTAGACCTCGTAATTAAAAGCACATAAGTTATATACTAGCAACTCACATAAGTGTTTAGATTCTCTCTTTCTCTTAGGTGTAATTATAACAGTATAGGAAATGGGAAAATAACACTCATTACCTGTCGCAGCATATAAATTACCACAAGCTTGGTAAAGGATCAAACCTCCACCGCTAGGCGCAAGTACCAGAAATTACTATCAAAGAGGCCTTTTAAAGGGTTGTGATGTATGGGTGTAGGTTAAACAGCAACAGCAACAAATGGTATATACATAGGCGGTGACGAGTTAATTAACTATAAGAATACATGCTGAGGCGTTGCTAAGCCAAGACTCGACCACTCTAGCACTAAGATATACGAACTACGACATACAAACTCTACATCTAACTCTTTCTTTTTCTTTTCTATTTTTCTGTTTTTTATAATGAACATAATACGAGACTTGGAGTTTATAAACATACCCCTACACTTGAGTTTTTGCTAACTCATTACAATCAACTAATTATAGACCCGAATTGAAAGGATCAACAAAACATGGAGCGTATTGAGCTCTAATGGGGGTAATCGGTGACTTCATCCCCATTCTCCATAAGAAAAAACTACCATGATTCCTAATCATCCCAAAACTGTATACACTGATAAAGGACTCGACGTAGCAACTATGTACTCCTGTAATAATTAATTGGGTTTACAATAATGTACTAAAAGCGAGTACATACAAGGAAGGCTAAGGCGAAATGGGTGTAACATTGGGTGTAAACAATGCTCTTCATTAATAATTCAGATTCCACTGGAAAATTACGTGAATTGTGAAAAGGATAGGCTCAGAGGAGTGTACTAGGGGAATCCTCCACTAAAAATAAGTGCATGGAAAGTGATGAGGTGTCATTTTATACGCTTTTTAGGGGTCATTTAACCCCCTAAATCATGCTATTATGCCCAATTTATGTACTTAAACATTTGTTTTTGCGTTCATAGCATTTGGATGGCTTTTGGAGGAAATACACGTGACTTGGGCTCAATTGGAGAAGAAACGGACAAGACTATGACTCTACACTAATTCTTTTGAAGAAATTACGTATAGGGCCTGGAGACGGCGTCACCATTCTTTACAACGACGTTAGAACATACAAGAGACGGCGTCAGAAGAAACTCAAGATGGCGTCAGATCGTAACCGCCTTAAAAGAAACCCTAGAAGATTCGGCGAAGCGACGGCGTCAGAATTCCCATGACGCTGCCGCGGCGTATTTTCCTATATATACCAACTCGTTTTAGGGTTTTTCGTATGTAATTTTTGGGAGACGAACCCTAACTTTAATAGTTCGAGCGTAGCAGCTTTTAGGCTGTTTTTAGGGCCTCAAAACCCTATTGTATCAGCCTTCCATCCATGATTGAATCAAATGAAGTTCATTTATATTTAATCACTTAATATGTCTATATGTTTTGTGATTGGTTCTTTTTCTTCTTCTTTGTTTAACATGCTAGGCTAGATCCTTTTGTATTTACTTATGATTATATGAAACTTAATATGCAGATCCTTATTATGTTGCTTCTTGTAATAGATGTGCGCGTTAGGCTTTAGAAAACTAACCATCATATATTAAATTGGCATAGACGTCTAGGGAAACACGAGTGTGTAGAAAGGATTCCATCGGTAACAGTCTTTATACTACCATACCCCTAATATGGTTGATCCCTCTTAAGTGTTTTAATTGCATGTGATGTACTCTTAGGGGCCTTGTAATAGTCTTCCTACTACCTTAATTGTGCGTTGCCTTAACGGAATATTATGTAGACAACGGGTTCGTGTAATTTGTTGATGACTTAGGAAATACTTACACATATCATTGCAAGAGTGACAAAGCAACATAAGTTTGAGAAGCATAATAAGGAGTAGTGCATGATTAAGTAAATACGTTCGTTTACCATATAATTATCACGAGTAGTATATATTTAATTATTAGTTTAATTAGTTAAAAACCAACCAACCTCTCAAACCATGATATTTCCTTGCTTTTATAAAAATATAAAAACACAAAAAGAACCTCCTCTCAACCCCTTAGACCTCTGTTTTCGAGCCTTCCCAACCTATTCCCCAAGAGAACGATAACAACCCTTGAGTCTTGCCTATACTACACTGCAACGATTAGGTGCACTGCCTATGGGATTATAAAACTTCATGTGAAGTCCTTACAAACCGCACATCAAGTTTTTGGCGCCGCTGCCGGGAAATAGTTAGGTTTTGAATCTTGTTTAACTTAGGTATACTCGCTTGATTCCTATCAAGTGATTTTAATTTTAGCAAATTGGCTTTCTTGTAGTCTATCTTTTCTTTGTTTTCTTTGTTTTGTAATTCCTCACCAAGACGCGTAGTACCGTTAAGAAATTAACAGAACCCCTCGACGAACCCGAAAGAGAATTTTAAAGGCTCAGAACAGCCGCCTGGCGCCAGCAGCAAAACGAATCTTTAGCGATATCTAAAAGAAACCTTTTTGATGATGAAGCATTTTCTTCCAATGACCTTGGAGCTAAACCATCAACCCCTCTCAAAACCTTGCGGGAACACTCTTTTCCCAACTCTGTCGGTTTTCAAAATCCTATCATCTTCCCCGCTAAACGAACTGGAAGAATCATCGACTCACGCGACATCTTGTTAATTCAAGGGGCATGCACGTTCCAAGGATTAAAAAGCAAAAACCCTATCCATCATATTAAGCACTACTTGAGCATCGTGGATAACATACAAGCTGACGGAGCCACAATGGACACATCTAGGCTACGTTTCTTCCACTTCTCCCTCAAAGGAAAAGCAAAAGAATGGCTTGATAAAACACCTCCCGCTCAAATCATGACATGGGAGCAACTTGTATCATGATTCCTCGATTACTTCTTTCCAGCAGGCCGTACCTCGTTCCTTCGAGACATGATCCTTCGATTCCAACAAGGAACTAACGAACCTATCAAAAGCGCCTGGATCCGTTTCCAGGACCTGATCCGACAAGTCCCTCATCATGGAATACAAAAATGGCTTTTAGTACAGATATTTCACGATAAAATATCTCTGGAGGACCGTGGAAAACTTGATCAATTCACTCACTTTCGTTTCAGCTTGTTCAATGAAGAAGAAGGGTGAAATCGTATAGAAGAATACGTCCAATATCAAAACAATTTGTGGGATGACCCACCACCATCTATGAACATCTCCTCAATATAAGAGGTAATAAATGTAAAACCCCGTATTTAAGGTCACTACTTATTTCGATCTTATACTTATTCTCTAAATTATAATAAATGTAAAACCCCCTAAATGTTCGCGAATCGTACAATTTAAATTGTTTCGTTTATCGATCGAGAAATCAACGAAAGTCATATTTAGCCACGAGAGTTTAAATTATTTTATTTTTATTATTTTCCATCTTTTATTCGTGTTTAGCCAAAAACCACGTCGAAGAAATCGTAATTTTACAACAAATAACTAGTTAAATAGGTTATTGGGCTCGGAAATAAAATAATACAATAAATTAGCAAACAGAAGCCTAACCAAGCCCACCCCTAAATAGGGGGGCGGTTATTAACTCAAATCAAACGTACCCTTTAGTTTTTTTGGGAAATTATTCTAGTAATATGTATACAACGACTCTTTTCCTACTTTTTAGTTATAAGGCGATATATACTATGTAGGAAGATTTCATACTATATATATATATATATATATATATATATATATATATAATATAATATATATATATATAATAATATATATATATATATATATATATTATATATAAATATAATAATATATATATATATATGATAAAACCCACACACACACGCATGATACAACAGCCAAGAAATTCCTACGCCTGCTATCTCATTATGTTCGTCGTCTGATGCAAAAGAAGCACCACCATCACCTCCCAAACTCAACTAAATCACTTCCATCCTACTCTAATATCATTCCTACATAAAACCCCATCAATCTTTCCCATTAAAATTCATCATGCATCAAGTATTAAAAAGTTCATGATTTTATTAAACTTTTGATTATTGGGTTTTTAATCTAATTGGGTGCAATTAAAGTATCAAGGGTTTGATAATAAGTGTTTAATCAAGATTTGGAGCAACGAAATCAAGATTTGGGTTCGGTTTTGGTCCTCTTTGTTCACGGCAGCAAGAACACAACCCAAGGGGTTGTTGTTTTGATTTTTCTTTCCATTCTATTGTGCTTGTAAGCCTCTTGTTCCATCTTTCTATTGATTTAATTTTTCTTTGAATGCATGAGCTTGATTTTCATCTTTTATAAGGATGCATGTTCTTGAGTTTGTTTGATTTTGGGTTTGATCATGAACATCATGTTTTGATGTGTGAGATATGTTATTAGGATATGTTATGGCATTGCAAGTGAATAATTGGTGATTTGGATAAGTTTTGATGGGATTTCTAGGTAGTTTTAGGGACTGTTTTTAAATCAGTAGTAAAACGTGGCTATTCCTAATTATTTTTGGCCTGAAGCCTATTATTAAATTACATGGGTGAATAGATATAGGTATAAGCTACATGTGGCTAATTAGATGGTTTATCAACTCCTCCGGATGTGGGAGTTATGGCCGTTTTACGATTGCTAGTCAAATCTGGAACATTGTTTGGAAAATGAGTTAAACTCCAGATTAATACTCTAAAATGTAGGATAGGAAAGCTAATCTCAGTAGTATACATCTTAAACTAACTTCTCCAAGTGGATTCACTTTAATAGCTATTACGGTTTGGAAAATACGTCAAAATTAGTGTTTGGTAGGAAAATTTAGGACTGCTGCAGACCAACAGTATAAATGGGTTAATTGTAGCAAACTTTTGGTCTAAGAAGGTCTGGATTATTTTATGGGATTGTAAAACTAAATTCAAAGTACATGTGTTGAGTTGGCTAGAGCCATATATCCTCCGGATGAGTAAGATATGACCGATTTACGAAAACTAGTCAATTCTGAACAACTGTTTGAAAAAGCGATTTAACTCCAGATTTTTCACTAAAGTGTTGGGTTTTAAAACATGGTTAAACACTAGACATCATAAGCTTTCATATCTATTTGGATTCAACTTGATTTCTATAAATAATAGGATTTATGGCCAAAACCGTAAGCGTTAGAAATTCAACGGACTTTCTTTTTTGAGTTATGATTAGTAAAAACTCATTTCCCGTGGTTTAGTAAATGGTTTGATTAAAAGGCCTAATGTTTTGGAAACTAGACTTAAGTATCTTTCCAGAGGTGAAAGCCCCATCCTTGTATCTTTTATAGGTTAAGAGATATGGTCTTGTAAAGTTGACTAAAAATTTAGCAACGTAGTTTTACGCCTTTTCTTGAGAAATAAAAGTGCGGCCACATAGTAATAAGGTAAGAATCGCTAAGCGATACTTAGTAGACACTTAAGGTAGTATAAGTTCAGGTTGTATACCAATTTGGGGATAAAAATACTTCGGTTAAGTTATAATGCAATGCCATGCATATCTCGGAAACATATCTCGTGATCATTCGATACTGCTTTTACTTAAACCTATGAAATATTACTTGAACTATTTTCAATACTGCTTTTACTTAAACCTATGAATTCACCAACATTATTGTTGACGTTTTGCATGTATTTTCTCAGGTTATTATTTTGCTAGCTGAGCATTGGGAGCATTTGGATGCGCGGATATCAAAACATTAAGGACTCGGTTTTCTTCACATTCGATAACCATTTATCTTTAATTATACAATTGAGTCATGTTTGAACGCTTGTAACTTTTGTTAAAAGGAAATTATTAGGACCTGTGTAACTCTGATATTTTATTAAATCGAATGTGACATTTTATTAAACGTCTCTTTTGAGGTCGTTTTCTGTAACTTGTGTGTATGAACTATGAAGTAGCACCCCAAGTGGTATTCCGCTGCGTTGTTGTGATTTTGGGGGTGTTACATATTGGTATCAGAGCACTCGTTATAGCGAACTAGGTCATTTTCAAAACCCTAAACTATAACCGTTTTTTGAAAAAATTTAAGAGCCCTTCACCATTGTCCGATATCCGCGCGCGCTTGCTCCCAGGTAACTTATATGCTCATGATAAGTGTAAAATACACATATCCATTTATGCTTAAAATAGCCCAAATAAACCCAAAACAGACCAAAAATGGCAAAAATATGCTTGTATTTGTGTTTTGTGTGTGCAGGTACGGATAAGTCAAAAATCACAAGAAAACAGTCAAAAACGGGCAAGCACGGACACGAGAATCAGAAGATACAAGCCTTAAGCAGCAAAGCATTTACCAAAAGCCCATGTCCTTTTATAACAACCACAAGGGCTAATCTTGCTATTTTTGAAAGTCATTTATAACTCGAAAAAGGGAGAAAGATCACAAGGGCCAAGTATGAAAACTCCTCAAAGTCCAACAGTTTTAACTGTCGAAAATTGGGCGCCAATCACTTTTACTATTCACTCATCGTCCCCGTGTTTACCCAAGGTCAAAATCAAAGGGGTTTTCCAAATTAATGGGCAAGGAAGTCCCATACAAGAGCTTTCAAGCACAATGGCGAGGTCATATCAGTCAAATCATGGATCACTTAAGCCCTCTCTCAATCAAAGGCCATGTCAACAATGGAGAAAGCATAATGGAATATGGGTTTTTGTGCTAAAACACTCACAAAACTAGCACAAACGTCACATCAAAGAATGACACGCTGGCAATCCTCAGGTGTCCACAGCTTGATCTAACGGCTACAATTGATGCTCAAATGATTGAAGTAATGATTGGTTAAGATTGAAAGTTTGGTGAGCAGGGCAAAAGGGCTAGATTCTTCAAAGGCATCCTATAAATAGGACCTCACTTCTCACACACATAGAGAGAAATGAGATCTAGGTTTTTAGTAATTTTTAGTCTAGCTTAAATTCGTATTTTTCTTAAATGTAATTTTCCTTAAAATATTTTGTAATTTCCTTTTCAAGTAATGTAATCAGTAATTTTCATTAATGAAATTTAGTTTAAGTCATTTATAAGCTCTCTTTTCTTTTTATTCAAAAGCTCTCTTAATAAGCCAAATTGTCTCAATAAGCTAATAAGCTCATTTTAAGCTCTTTCAGTCTATAAGCTAAAATATAGTTTATTTTAATTCAGTATTAATCTTACCTAAACCTTAAATCAGTTTAACTTACATTTATAATGGACCTTATTGGATATGAGCTTTTTGGAAGGGGATCTTAACTTGGAAGAGATCCCATGGACTTAACTCTTAGCTTATTAATAAGCTAGGAGAGCTTGTAGCTGCCAAATGTGGTCCCTCTTGTTTAGCTAGAGAATCAAGTAAGTTTCCTTTATTATTTTTACAATTTGCATTTAATATATGCTTATTTGCTTAGTCTCTTTGCTTATTAGTGCTTATTTGAGTTTTATCTAGCTTAATCATCTTAGTTGTTTATCTGTTTTCTAATTTTCTTAGTTAAATCTTTGATTTTTCATATTATAGTCTTAAAAACCCTCTAAAAAAACTAAAATCTTAGTAAAAATAGCTTAAGTATTTGATTAATGCTTATTTAGTTGTTAAGTTTTGTTAATTAAGTTAGTTTTAAGTTAGTTTATATCTGGTATTCAGTATTTGTTCATTAGATTTCTCTTAAAAAGCTTTTCTCAAATCTGTCATAATCTTAAAGAGGTGTTTGGTTTAGTGTACTTTGACCTCTAAAAGTCAATTTCACTTGTGCTATTTGCTTGAGTCAGCTAAGTTTTCAGTTAAAATTAGTTTTCATTTAGTTTTTATAAATAGAACTCAAAATTTTCAAAAGAAATGGCTTATTTTCTTTGTTGGTGAAAACTTTGATCCAATCAGCACTGTAGGTTTAATCTTGCTTGGACTTTGTTCCGTCAACATCTATTTTAGGGTGAGATGATGTGTCCGACGTCTGTGTTGTCCCTTAGGAAACCTGCATTTTCGTTTTGCACTTGTGCTAGTGCCACCAGCTCTCTAAACAATCTAAGTTAGTACTGTCACCAGTACTAACAAAAGTTAGTACTGCTACCTTTAGCTTAATTTTTAGTTGAGTAAAAGTTAGGATTTAGGTTTTTAAATTCAAGTTAGAAGTAATCTAGATATAGCTTAATATAGTTTAGGATTTAGTTTTCATTTTACTGCTTATTTTCTTAGCCATTTCAGCTGTTTAAAAAAGGAACTTTGCATCAGCAGTACTAACAAAAGTTAGTACTGCTGAGTCTTAAGCCCCAAATTAAGCCATCAAAGTTAGGATTTAATAGCTTATCTTTTAGCATCTTATAGTTTAGTTATGGCTTAATACAGATTAGGACTTAAATTACATTTTCTAGCTTATTTTCCTAGCTTATTTTGCTATCAAAAGTAACCAAAAAACCAAAAACAGTACTTAGAAACTTTAGTTGTTTAAAAGTACTTCCTAGCTTAAATTACATTTTCTAGCTTATTTTCGTTAATTTAGCTTATGGGTCTAGATTTTATAGCTTAATTAGATAGATTATAAGTAGTTTAATAAGTCCTTAAAGTTTTAGAGTTTAGTTTAGCTTTTTAAAGTTTTTAGCTTAATTAAATTTTGTGCTATCTTGCTTATTTTCTGAGTTTGCTTAGTTCATGCTCAATTTTAGTTGTTTAAAAGTACTTCTAGCTTAGATTTCTTTGCATTCATAGATAAAGCATTTCATAAGCTTCCTAGAACTTTTTTCCTTTTTCACATTAAGCTTAATTTGAGCTTATTATAGCTGTTTTAGTAAAACATAGCCCAAACCCCTAGTTTCTGTAACAGCTTATTGAAAAGGTCTTTTAGAACTTATCTTTGAGTTTCAGACCATAGTGCTTTTGTTAATTTTGTTCCTACTAGCTTCCTTTACAACTTTGCTCTTTTAAGTTTTTAATGATAAGCACTTTTAGAATTTGAGCTTATAATTGGACTTAGTTTGTTGTCGGGGTAAGTCCTCAGGGACCATTCCTGTAATTTTTCTGTTTTAATTGTTTTCCAGTTAATCCTTGCCCGTTAAATGTTTTAGCCCGTTAGTCCTCAAGTCTTTTTCACAGTTAGTCCCCAAGTTAGTTTTTAATTAGTTTATTAAGTTTTAATTAATAGTTAGGGTTAGGTTTTAATTAGTTTAATTAGACTTTAAGCAAAAAGTAAAATTAGGGCTTTTATTTTTCTAAAATTTTTGCACACTTTCTTTATTTAGTGTAATTTTTCTAAAATTTTTAGGACTTTATTTTTAATAGTTTTATTATTTTTATAGTTTTTAATTAGTTTAAATTTTAGAAAATCCATAACTTTTAAACTAAAAAGCTAAAAATAGTAATTTCTGTTTTTAAAATTTTCTTTTGTCATATCTTAGGTTTATAAATTTAGTTTACATTTTTAGGGATTAAATTTGGTTTACTTGCTTAATAGTCGCGTTTTATTTGTTTTCCGTATTTGATTAATTGTCCATTTTTTTAGTAGTCATAGCTTTCCAAATCAAATATCTTTGCTTAATTCAAATCAGAATCCGGACTTAAAACGAGGTTTCAATTTCACTAGTCATTGGGGATAACGACCCGGGTGATCATACTTACCCGGTTTAATATACGTATTATATATTATATTATATATTTTTTGAGAGTGAATTTTATCAAGGGTAACTTGGTAATTTTCTAAATTACTCTTTTAAAGTATTATATTTTATATATACTTTACGTGTATAAAACTGTCGCAACCAATGTAATCATCCATCAGGAAACTAAATTCATTATCCTAAGCAAGTGGGATTTAACCGTTAAGATAAACGGCAACTTCTTGGTCAAGCCGTTTCGTCTTCCGTCGTGTTGTGCATTTTTGATGCCTATCTGTCAATCGTTCTTCAACATCAAGGTGAGTTCATAACCCCACCTTTTCTCTTTTAATTGTTTTCATAAACTGTTTTTGGGGTGGAGAATACATGCTCGTTTTACTAAGTGAACTTATTGATTTCTACTACTTAAGCGTTACATGACTATTTTTACTAAAGCTTGATTTGTTTACTACATGATTTGAGATCGTTGAATACCTATATTTGAAACCGTGAATTTTGAACACATTATTTGTTTTTACTATTGGACACAAGTGTTTTCAAAGTGTTTACAAAGTGTATGCTATCCAGATTACTGCCTGAATATTATTGCTAAGTTACCTTATTGCCGTGAAGTCCCTATTTATCATGAACCGTTAATTACTATTGTAGTAAGCGCGAGTGTTGTGGATAGATCTATCGGGACTGACAATCCCCACCTTTCCTTGGGTCACTAGTTTGATCAAGGTGCATTTAACATTGAGAGGTGTCCGGGTGTTGGCAAGCATCCTATATTCCGATTGGGGCAAAAATCTAGTTAAGGCTTCGGGGTCATGAGCTTAGTGCAATAATACAAAGTGTTGGACATGATGAATGTGTTTCTCTTGTCTACCTTACCTATTTTGGACTATGGAATACGTACATAGTCTGCTATTATTTGTTTTGGACTTCGGAATACGTACTTAGTCCACCATTACCTAAGTCTTGTGGTCCACTTTTAAATACTTCTTGATTTACTGAATTACTACTTGGATTTCGGATGGATTTCAGAAATAACACTTTTAAATGTTGTAACGCTGCTTTTCTTCTGAAATATTTCTTAAATTATTTCAATACTGCTTTTTACTTAAACCTATGAATTCACCAACATTATTGTTGACGTTTTTGCGTGTATTTTCTCAGGTTATTATTTTGCTAGCTGAGCATTGGGAGCATTCGAGTCGCGCGGATATATATATTTTTGAAGGCTTAATAACTTGAGTACCATTTGACAAATGTTTTGACAATGTTTTCTAATACATTATAAATGGAACCTGTGTAACTCTAACATTTTTACTAAATTGAATGTGACATTTTATTAAACGTCTCTTTTGAGGTTGTTTTCTGTAACTGGTGAGTATGGACTATGAAGTAGCACCCCAAGTGGTATTCCGCTGCATTGTGATATTTTTAGGGGTGTTACAGATGAGGCACCTATTGTGGATTAGTCTCTACCGGCTGATGCTTCACCTACAGCCCTATCACTGGGCTATGTTGCTGACTCTGATCCTTCAGAGGAGGACCCCGAGAAGGATCATGCTGACGGAGGAGATGATGATGATGATGATAAAGAGGAGGAAGAGGACGAGGAGGAGGAGGAGCATCTAGCTCCGGCCGACTCTATTACATTACCTGCTGTTGACCATGTCCCCTCAGGTGAGGATACAAAGGCATTTTAGACAGATGAGTCTGCACCCATAACACCTGTACCATCACCTAGAGTTCGCAGGGCTAGGATATATGTTCGACCCCAGACACTGATGTCAGCTGCTACTAAGGCACTCATTGATGCGGTTGCGGCTGAACTACCTTCATCACCACCACCATCTCCACTTACTCCACTATCATCTCTACTCCCCCAGATTCCCTCACCGCCATTACTACTACCATCACCTCCTACCCATACTAGCCCTACCTATGCTGAGGCATCACTAGGCTAAAGAGCGGCTATGATTTGGTCGAGTGCTGCATCACTACTACCATTACATGCACCATCATCACCTTTACTATTACCTGCTACTAACCATATAGAGGATGTTCTCGAGGCTGATGTGCCGCCTCGGAAGAGGTTGTGTTTGACTGCTCCCACTCCTACGTTTGAGGTGAGGGAGAGTTCAGCAGCTGCTACTGCTAGACAGCCTAGATTAGATGTTACTCCTGCTACTGATTACAATTTTATTGATAATGTGGATGCCTCCCCTGGATGCCCTATGTCTAGAGAGGTTGGCTATGGGATTACAGATGTTTGGGATGACATGGTTGGGGATATGGAGGGGATAACACCGACCACTTTGGAGGAGTTGAGCCAGAGAGTGACATATCTTGCCACTACTCTTGCTCGAAATACTCATAAGATGTATGTTCGATTTGAGGACGCCCAGGATGATCGAGCCCTTCAGAGAGCCTGAGTCAACACGTTGCTTAGAGATAGGCGATATCATCTCCACATAACTATGCTTTTAGAGAGCGAGGCTAGGTACGCCCGGCAAGCATGGTCCCAGGTCATGGACTGTAACAGGGCAGTACATGCTGAGCTACTAGCATATCGAGCAGAGGTCAGGGCATTGCATGAGTAGATCGGTGTACTACAGAGGCAGATTTAGTAGGGACACGTGATGTGTTATAAAAGCTTTAAATTTATAATTCTAGTTTTATCCGATTTCCAACTAACACACGGGTAAAGTATAAACCCCCGTTTATAGTATAGGTTTAGGGTAAGACCAGGTCGTTCCATGGGATTGGTTATTCTTAGAAAAGGGTCGATTATATTATGAAAGAGTTATCTAATAGACTGTCACGATCTAAAGATAATGATTCAAATTCAAGATATAAAATGATGTTTGCTTAGGGGATGAGAACAAATATAGATAAACTTGGATGGATAATGGGTTCAAGAATTAAAGTATAATCGATTAAAGAAACGGTTAGTTTACTAAAATGATTGTCTATTTATTATAATCAAAAATCCTTTCGGCCTTTACTTTTGATTACAAAAATGCTTTAAGTTCGATTCATGTTTGGAAAATAGGAATATGGACTTTCTTAACCAAGTTCGTTAGACATGAGGTTAAGCGTTAAACCTTTTTATCCTCGGTTAATGATCATTTTATTAGCCAATCCTCACAAGGCTAAAATCTAGTTGTCAAAGACAAACAACTTGGAAATCAAACATATAGACGGAGTCTTTCGACCTATATACAGACTAGTATGATGATCAAATGATGATTAAGAAATCCGAGTATAAAAACATCAAGTTCATATTAATAATTTCCAAAAAAGGACTTTCCTTCGTCAATTTCCTCACAAGTGCTTTTCCGGAACTACACCAACTCGATACTTTTTAACAATTCTTTGAATTCAAACGATTCAAGGAGCCTTAGATTCCGCAGTAGGTGGTAATTTCTTAGACAAGATGCCTCAAGAAGGTTTAGCGATTATTAAAAGCAAGTCAAAAGTTCGTTACTCCAGAAGTCGTGCTAATGATTCAAAAGTGAGTACGGATGCTCCTCTTTCTAATTCTTCACCTTTTAATAATTCTTTCAATATGCAACAAATAGCCGCTTCTCTCGAGGATAAGATGACCATTAAAATGAACAAGATGTTGAATGAAATGAAAGCTTTAGTGTTGTATACTCCTGCACGAAACCGTCCAAAGTCAGTAGAGGAATAAGTGTTACTTGTGGATCGAATCACTATTTTACAAAAACCCTTTGTCCGTTAACTCAGGTGGAAATGATATTCACCGTTTTTTCATGACAACATCCCAACAAATTTCACAATCAAACCGCATACAGCCTTGTTAAATTTCCTCCAAAGAAACCAACCTTCCAATTTGGCAAGTCAAATGAGACCACCGGGTTTCAATCAACCGAATGTTCAAAACAATCGGCAAGTCAAATGAGACCACCGGGTTTCAATCAACCAAATGTCCAAAACAACCAAAACCGTTACCAAGGAACTAATTCTAACTTTAATCAAAACCGTCAAAACAACCAAAATCAAGTTTACCAAGCTCCACCATACCAACCACCAACTAATCAAGTTTTACCTTACCAACCTCCAACAAATGGTGTTTTGAAAACGGATTTTGAAAGCTACATCAGAGCAAACGATGCGGTGTTGAAGAATGTTCAAAATCAGGGTCAAAATCTGCAAAATCAAATGGCTAATGTCACAAGTTTGTTGACAAGTCTTTGTGATAATTTCAAAAGTTCGGCCTCTACTTCAAGACCGGGTACTCTTCCAAGTCAAACCGTGACTAACCCTCGTCAGCAAATTAATGCTATCACCACAAGGAGCGGTAAGACTTTGGAAGAACCTTCGATTCCTCTTGTTCCTACACCCGATGTTTCAAATCCCCAGAATGAACCCAACCCGGAGACGTCAACGGAAAAAGTGCAAAATCCAAATTTGGAAAATACCGCACATGTCCCACCTCCGGGGGAAGAAGATTCAATTTTCATGGAAATCCCAAATCCAAAAGCAAAGAAAACCGTTAACGTTGAAATTCAAGATCTTAATTCTCCAAGACCTAATTCGTACCAATCGAGACTTCCATATCCCGAGAGGATGAAAGTTAGAGAACACGATAAACCAAGTGCTCAATATAGCCGGTTTTTGAAGATGTTCAAGCAACTCCGTTTAGAGATTGGATTGAAAGATGCTCTTGTCGAAATGCCAAAGTTCAACAAATGGTTAAGCTCGTTGCTAAGGAACAAAGAGAAGCTCGAGGAGATCGCTATCATGACCGTGAATGCTGAATGTTCCGCTATCATTATGAACAAAGTCCCCGAAAAGCTCGAAGATCCGGGAAAATTTCTTATCCCATGTGCTTTACAAGAACTCAATAGGACTAGTGCTTTAGCCGATTCAGGAGCTAGCATTAATCTTTTACCTCATTCTATCTACAAGAAACTTGAGCTTGAAGCTTTGACTCCTACTCGTATGACACTCGAGCTTGCCAATCGTTCGATTACTCACCCGATGGGCATAGCCGAGGATGTTGTAGTTAGAGTCGATGGTTTCACTTTTCTTGCGGATTTTGTGGTGGTTAATTTTGAACCCGACCCGAGAGTGCCTATTATTCTAGGAAGACCTTTCCTTCGCACTGCGAAAGCTCTCATTGATTTGTATGAAGAAACATTGACTTTAAGAGTAGGAAAGGAAGAACTTGTTTACTATGCCGATAAATCTGAGAAAAACAAAAATAAGCATTTTGTTCACGCCATTTCTGTAATCGATTTCTCAAAAGATGATCCGTTTAGTGGCAGTACCACTACTCATTCTGATGATCCTTCTCCTAGTTCTTCTCCGGTGAAGACTAGTGATAATTTTGAGAAGTTCGCCGATGAACTTGCTCCTCTTGATTCGTTACCACCGGGTAATGATGATTCGACTCTTAAGAAGGACTTGCATGAAGAGAATTTTCAAGTTTACTCAAATCCTCTTTTTGAATTTGATGACAATTTCAAATCTAGCACCATAAATCCTCTTTTTGATGAAATGGAAGAAGATGTCGAGATAAAAAATTCCAACGTTTCTGATGAGCCAGTTTTACTTAACACACCTTTATCCGATAAGGTTGAGTGTTTTGCTCCAGAAGACAATAATGATGAGATCGATGCTTTTCTAGCTATGGAAATTTCTTCTAATTTTGAGGAAGGTTATTTCGATTCAGAAGGAGACGTAACTTTTCTTGATAATCTGCTTAGTAATGATGCTTCCCATAATCTCGCTTCCGAAGTGATTTCCGATCATGAACCAGAACAAAATGAATCCTCAATTACTTTTTCTCCAAGGAGTGATCCTCTTCACCATGAGTTCGCCGGTGAACTTTTAACACTTCCTTCAGGGAATGATCGTGAATTTGAGGAATATCTTAGTCTTATGACAGTGCTTTGTGAGATTTCAACTTCCCAGTCACAGGAAAATGTTCATGCTAATCAAAGTTCAGTTATCGAGTCTCTTCCCGTATCTCCTATCCCCGTTGAGGATAGTGAACCCGCTCAAGAAGAGATCGATATTTTCCTTGTTCCAGATGATTTAATTCCACCAGGTGTTGAGAATGATGATTCCGAAGATGAAGATAATGAGTTACCTAATCTTGACCACCAAGATGATCCGTCAATTCCTCGTCCTCCACCGGAACCACCGGATGTTGAGAAATGTTTTGAACCCGAAGCGGGTATTTTGATAATCAAAGTGTTTAAGGGTGTTTCTAAATCTCATGATTTTATGGCCGATATTTTACCCACCCTTCCCACCCTTGTTTCAGATTTGACCTTCATTCTCTTTCTTTCTTCATTTCTCTCCTTCGGGAGTGAAGACACCGTGTTTGACCCCGGCATCATCACCTTTCCATTTTCTTATCTAGATCCGGTGGCATTTTCAATGGAAGTTTCTTGTGTTGCTCTCCCTAAGGACAACTAAATTCAGGGATCGAGTCGAGCTTGTGACTCGGTGACCAAAAACAAGCCGCTTCATGGGAGTTCACCCCATGCTTATCCTTTTCTATTTTTCTTTCTATTTTTAATGTGTTGTGATGTGTTGTGGCTATCCTCTTCCGGTTTCTTGTTGTTTGTTGTTTGTTGTGATTTTTGTAGGATTGAACCAACAATTTCTGAAGCCTCTCGTGTCCGGTGTTGTATCCCGTTTCACTCGAGCTTCCTATCCTTTGTTTGAAATTAGTTTGGGGAGATCCGATATCCTTTCATCTTATCGATTCACGTTTATCTTTGCATAATTCATAAACGGCTTAGATTTTCGTAGAGGCCCGACTTTAAACATTGAGGACAATGTTTCATTTTAGTTTGGGGAGGGAATCTATCGATTTGATGTTACCTGCTTATTGTTTTGTTCTCACGTACCCGTTTTCCCACAAAAATAGCAAAAATTTTAAAATTTTAAGTTCTTATTTGTAGGAAAAAAATAATAAAAAATAATAATATATTAGTAGTTGAAAAGAAAAATAAATAAATAAATAAAAAGTGTTAAAGACACGAATGTAGGTTTTCCGTTGGTAAGAATAAGAAGTAATTTTTGACCCGATCGAACGTGTTGAGTTCTAGCTTTCTCCCTTAACAATTAATGATGATAGTTTGTGCTAGTCTCATGTAGACTTTAAACATGCTAGACTTGAAATCATTAGTAAATGAAGACTTGTGCTAATCTCAAGTAGATTTTAAATATGCCGAGTTGGATTTTATATAGGCTAAGTATTTGCGAATTTCTTTATTAGAGATTTTAAATTGCAAAGAATAAGAGATGATAGTGTTGATTACGAATTAGGATGCTAAACAAAGTTTATTTGGAAAACTTAAAGGCTTATAAGAATAACTTGTGGTTTTTCTTCCCCGAAGTTCTTAAAATGATTAATTATACGTGTTCTCTTTAATTTTTACAAATTAGAGTTTTACTCTTAAAAGTCTAATCAACATATTCAGAGAAAAAGCTTTATCGATGATGAAGTCAAACATCGTTGGTAAATAAGAATTTTAGTTCAAGTTTATACTTTGGTTTTCTAAAATGAAATTTTTCTATTTGCAAAAATAATGTGTTAAATTAATATATAAAAAAATGTAGTTGGTGAATAAAAAGGATGCAAGTTATAAATCCTTAGTGTTAATAATTAATATACAAACTCCATCGCAATAAAGTACATGGGCATTTGTCGGTTCGCTCCCGATGTGACATCGAAAGAAAGGGTGGAGGATGTATATTTAGGGTTGGTATCATAATAAGTACACGAGCTCTTGTCGGAGGCGTGGCCGATGTGTCGTCGAAAGAAAAGTGATACCAGTTCCTAGCCTAATAATGTAAATAGTAATAATAATGTTGCAAGTTAGAAAATAAATAGTAAAAGTTTCCTTTTCTAAAACCAAGGTATTCTTTTGAACTAACGTTTGCAAAAGTCTACAAGGCTTTTTCATCGGAAGTTCATGCGTCTCGATTATTATTCTTCGGATGGGGTGTCAAAAGCCTTAGCACTTACCCGATGACGGTGGGATGCTAGAGAAGAAAGTCATTCATGGGACAAGTGAACCAACGATGTCTTAGCTAAGGAGGTTTTTGTTTGCTTTGAGTTGTGATCCTACTAAGTGATTAATGTGGTTCCTTTGTTTTACTGAATGGATTTTTGCAACCAATAAAGGATGATAGTCAAGATGTATAAATACAACTGACTATGTAGAAACAATGATTATGAATACTATATATTAATGTGGAATCTTAACACAAGTACTAAGAAGAACAATGAATCAATCTGGATAACAACTTTATTAAAGTGTTCTTGAGGATCACAGATTGCTAACTATGATATGTATATTCTGTATGATCTTGTGTTGAACTCTTTTGTCTAACTATGCCTAGGGTTCCTTTTATATCATAAGGATAACCCTAAAAGGCTTACATTTCTTTCTAACAAATATCTCAATCTAATCTTTTTAATATCCTTTTAAATATCTTGTACTCGGTACTTAAATAATTTACTACTAAACGGCTACTAACGGTACTAACTAACAAACAGTACTAACTACTTTGTACCGTCGGTACTAAGTATAACTGTCGGTACTAACTATTTGTTCTGTCGGTACTAAGTTAAGAAAACTTTATTCCTAACAATCCTCCCTTAAACATGAATGTTAAACTATTTTAACTTCATGTTTCTTCATTCCTTTAAGAACTTGATGGTTCTTTAAGCTTCTTTTAATGCACAGAGGATGTATCCAAACATTCTTCATGATTTCTTAATCTTGTACACTCTATCCTTCTTTAGCAGCATCCTTGTCTTTTTAGCAATTTAGCAACATCTTGTAACCTGCAATCCAACTAAGTTGGCTTTGTAGTTTTTGGCAAACTACCAGCCATTAACGGATTTGATGTTCCTTTACCAGTAGCCGTTTGCTCTGGGATAGATAACTCTTCATCTAAGAATATGGTGAGTTAATTACCATACAGTTTTTGGTAAACTGTCAACCATCAACGGATTTGATTTGTCTTTACCAAATACCGTTTGTGTTTGGACTAGCCAATGCTTCATTGTCATAACATGGTGCATTGATAAACCATATAGTTTTTAGCAAACTATCAGCTATCAACAGATTTGAGTAGTCTTTACCAAGAACTGTTTGATCTTGGACTAGCCAACTCTTCACCAAGAAGCAAGGTGAGTTGATTACCCTACAATTTTTGGTAAATTGTAAACCATAAACGGATTTGAGAAGTCTTTACCTCAAGCCGTTTGCTTGTGGACTAGCCAATTCTTATGCCTGTTAAGCATGGTGAATTGATAACCATTTGTTGTGTGGTGGTTAGCCAACACTCAATCCCTTCTCACTTCCATCAGTCTTATTCTTTAGATTCTAAATCAGCAAGTACCTTCTTGATAAATCGTATCAATTCCAATGCCATAGTACTTTCTTCTTCAGATTCCAATTTTAGCTTTAGCATTTGCACCACTATTTCCTTCTTTAAAGGATACTTCTTCTCTATTAGCATGTGAACGACTAATCCTTCATCAGTCATCAAAGTGTGTACCCCTGAGGAACTATGCAGCTTCCAACTGACTACTTTCCATTCATGCTGTGAGTTCCAAAACTCATCTTGTTCATCTGGATTGAACATAACTATCAAATCTCCCCAAAGAACTTTATCAAAACCTTCAGGAATCTTATCTTGATATATGTCCATCACAAGTTTATATACAGCATCTAAGTCTTCTCTGTCAAACACTGAAAGCACTCTCATCAATGTGCTGAAGCTTCTCTTTTGACCATTACTTCTTGTTACCACATTCATATTAATCTCTTCTGATCTTTTAGATTCATCAAACTGTGGTTTAGAGCCAAGATTCTCAGTCTTCCAGTCAATGATTGGAAACTTCTTGTCAAGAATTTCATAATCTACTTCCTTGTCCTCATCTGGAGCTATTGTCAAGCACAATCTCAGCTCTTCATTCTCTTTCTCAATGTCAGATGAGTCATCTTGAGAAGTATCTTGTTTGAATCTTCTTTTTCTTGACTTCATCTTTTTCCTTGTGCCGTGCTTTCTTTTTCTTGTATTCTCTTCTCCTTCATCCTCTTCCTTGACTTCTTCTTTAGATTCCTGCTTGATCTCCTTCTCTATTGGAGGAATCTTTCTTATTTCATTTTTGTGATCATCTAATCATCTGTCCAACAGACCCAAAGCAAGTAAATCTTCATCTGACCTTTTTAAACCTTTTCATACATTGCTTGTATGTCTTCAAATCTTCTTACTCCTTCAACTCAGAATGTATTGAAGTTCCCCACATGCTTTAAGTAGGTCAATCATCTGATTTCTTAATTGATTCTTGGTTGAGGTCTGTTTTCTTATGGCCTCTGATCTTTTTTGGAGCAATCACACAAGGAATTTTCTCTAGCAGCCAATTGATCATGAAGGAACTTTGCTCTTTCTTCTATTGTGAACTAGCTCTCTTTCTTGCTCTGAAGCTTCTCAGCAAGAATTCTGAACAGCCTCAAATTCCTGCCCTTTATATCACAAAGTTTTTATGAGAGCTTCATTTTTGCAACTATTTCATTCAGCAAGCTTATTTCTAACTTCTTCTGGCTGTCCCATTCTTCTTGAATTTTCCTAGCCAAACTTCATCACTCCACGAAGAGCTGTTTGAATTTCATCACAGATGAGGGTGTTTGAGTGGATGTTTGAGAAGCTTGAGTAGCAATTTCTTCCTTAGATTGCTCTTCAGTACTTTCTTTTTGCTCACTGGTACTTTCAACTTTCTCTTCAGTACCTTCTCTTTGGTCTTCAGAACCTTTATGGATCTCTTCAGAAGCATCAACTTGATCATCAGTACTTTCCATTTGTTCATCAGTACTAACTTTGAAATCGTCAGTACTAAGTTTTGGTCTGTCGGTACTAACTTTTTCAAAGTCGGTACTAACTCCTTCCTTAGCAGTACTAACTTCATCTTCAGTACTAAGACTCATTTCATCATTTTCTTTGTCTTCATTCATCATTTCTTTTGACCTCCCTTCACTTTGAGCATTTTGTTTTGCTTTACCATCTCCTTTTGCATTCTTCCTCCCTTGTTTGGATACAGACTCTTGCTGCACCCTCTTTTTCTTTGAGAGACTCTTCCTTTGTTGTCTTTGTTCCTTTGAGATTCTCTTCTGATATGCTTTAAAATGTTTGATGACAGGTGTAGCTTTCTTCTTGAGCTTTGAGATCTTAGCCTTCAAGAGTTTAATTTCTTTGGCTTGATCTGAAACCTGTTTACATAAAGAGATACAAAGATCATAGACATTTTGGAGGGTCATTGCATCCTCATTCCCTGAAAGGGATGTATCATTGAATGAATGATCTCCAAGATTCTCACCAGTATGTTCTGGAATTGAATCAGGAACAATAGGAGTGGGGGAAGGGTTTGGTGAAGGTCTGGGTGAAGGACTTGGTGAAAGGTCAGGTTGTTGCTCAAATGGTACCTCACTAGGTTGAGCAGAAGATGAGTCAGGCAGTGACTCATTTGGGGCTTCACTAGTGGGAGCAGGAGAGGGTGATGGTTGTGCTTCAGATAGTCTTTCTGAGGAAGCACCCTCTTCCTGAGTTGGTTGGACCAACATATTATCAAACAAAGGTGTAATTTTGCCTGAGAAATGTTTGCCCTTTTTAACCATAAAAGAAAAAACTTTACTAGTTAAACTATTTACAGGAAAGTGATCTAAAGGTACATCTATATTAGCTAATTGTCTATCTAAAAATATAGAAATAAAACGAGGATACATTACAAACTTCTTCTTAGCCTCTAGATGTCTAAGCATACCATCAAAAATTAATTTTGAAAAATTATACTTTTGATTAGTTGATAAACAAATTACAGCAGTGGCAATATTTGTAGGAATTTGATCCCAAGAGGTACTTTTGGAGCTTAAACAATGATTAATTGTGTGAAATAAAAACCTCCATTGGGGTGAAAACAAAGCTTTATTAAATGTTAACACAGTTAAATCCCCTTCATATCCCATAAGCTGAATAGCATTAAAGATAGCTTGATTTGTCAATGAGTCTATCCCATCAGCATCATCAAAAATAAGATCAGTTCGAATTGATGCTTCCGAGATAGACACAACTTTGCCAGCTACTTTGGCAGTTATGTTCTGCCTGAGCAATGTTGATTGTTTGACTTATCATAACGTCCAATAACTTTTCAACGAATGTGGTGGAAACAACAGGCTTACAGTGACGCATGAGGAAATATAACATCTTTGAAAAAATCAATCACATCATGAAACGTCAACATCCCTTCATATTTTCAATAGCCGATCATTTAGTTGCTTAGAACAGACATCAAGAGTAGCCATATTTGCTTCGAAGAGAGTGAGAATCCGTCGTAAGCTAAAATAAGTCTTGTAAATTATGAAGTATCAAGTGAGAGATTGCGTGAGTAATTGGGACGGTTGAAATGGATTCTTTATAGGTTTTGTTGACCTAATTTCAAAGAAAACATCCAATTTGCACATTGTACCTTGGCGGTATTAATTCTTCATCGATACCTTCATAAGCGGTATAACAAAATAAACTTTGCCTACGGTACTAACAACCAAGGTCTGTACTAACTTTGTCCGAAATAAGAGAAATTGAACAATGTAAGATGATGAGTTAGCTTCAGAAACCATCATAACTCAAATCAGATGACTCTCTACCCTTCTTAAATCAAGAGAAGGATTTAATAAACATTAAAACAGAGGTAGACTTCATCACCTGAGCCATCTAACCAAGACTCACTATTCTGTGATCTTTTCCAAAGTTCCCCTCACCATCAACACATACTAACCATTTATTACCTTAAAGACTCTTAGATATGTTCTACAAAATCGCAGTCTTCAAAATTCTTCACAAAGGAATTCTTGAGTAATCTCTTCATATTCTTGATCATGTACGACCACATTTTTGTACGGTTAGTATTTGTATGCATGATGAGTATAGAAAGTCTTTTCTTTGGAACAAGTTTGATTTGCCCGAGTAAGATAGCTGGTAGAAGAGTAAACTCTTTTGTGATGTAGAGTTTAGAAGGTGGAGCCTTTGGGTTTTATTCCATGATGAAAGGTCATAGGCTGTGTGTGTTGATGACTCACTCGATGATGCCGTTTCCCTTTAAACCAATGGCAGTCTTATGATAGGATTTACCATGCCAATTGGAAACAACCAAGAACTAAATCGGCTTGAGCAATAACTGCCGTGTTAGTCGATCTACTAGCATGTCAATAGGTTTGGATCATACGCACTTGTATGAGTATCTTCACATAGGCATCACTTATGAAAAGTGTTGCCTAATAGCAATATGCTTTGTCTTATCGAGATATATTGTAGAACTTTACAATGCAAATTGTGCTTTCATTATCATGTAGACTTTGTGTTCATGAAATAGAACCCATAGTCAACATTTGATTTTTGAATCCATAAGACTTGCCCACAGCAACTTGCAGCAGCAACATATTCTGCTTCTGTTGTAGAAGTAGCTACAATGGTTTGCTTTTTGCATTGCCATGTAATGAGTCTTCTGCCAAGAAATTGACAACCTCCTGTTGTGGATTTCCTGTCAAGATTTGCTCCAGCATAATCACTATCTGAGTAAGATTCCAAGTCGAATGTAGATTCTCTAGGATACCAAAGGCCTAATTTAGGTTTGCCCTTTAGGTACCTAAAGATTCTTTTGACTGCTGTCAAATGAGAAGATCTTTGTGAGTGGACTTGGAAACCTAGAACAAGCATAGGACTCAGCAAACAAAATGTCAGGCCTGGTAAGCAGGTCCACAGTACAGACAAGAGCCAATCATTGATCTATAAGAGATTGCAACATCAAGCATACAAGCATTCTTCATCTTTGACTAACGGCTTCTGAGTTTCTATTGGTGTACTGGCAGACTTAACATTTGCAAAGTCAAACTTCTTCAGGATTTCATCAACATACTTATCCTGGCTTATGAAAATACCATTTGGTTTCTGTTTGACTTGTAAGCCAAGAAAGAAAGTAAGCTCTCCCATTGAACTCATCTGAAATCTACTCTTCATCAAAGCCTCAAACTCATTACACCAAGACTTCTTTGTGGATCCAAAGATGATATCATCAACATAGACTTGAACTAATATGATATCATGTTTGTCTTTCTTCAGGAAGAGAGTTTTGTCTATTGTCCCTCTTCTATATCCATTCTTCAACAAGAAAGATGAATGTTTGCATACCAAGCTCTCGGAGCTTGAAATGTATGTCCATACAAAGCTTTAAACAATTTTGTAGACTTTTGAGAGACTTAGATCTTGGAAACCTGTGGTCTAGACACATAGTACTTCTTCACATTCTTGCCATGAGAAAGGCACACTTACACATCCAGTTGAATAGACTATAAACCCCGATTATAGGAGGCATATGCTAAAAAGATCTATGTCATTCAAGTCATAGCCACAGGAGAGCAAAAACTCCATCATAGTCTAATCCTTCCTCTGTGTCTGTGTCCCTGAAGCAACTACTCTACAAGCTTTTTCCTGACAAAACCCACTCCTTTCCATCTTTCTTATTCTATTAACAACCACACTTTGTACCAAAAGCGCTTCTTTCCATAGAAAGGCAAATGCACTAGTATCCAAACCTTTTGAATCTCACACTGCAAACAATTTCTTCTTGATATGCATCAAACCCAACTTTCATGTTCAAGAGCTAATCAGAAATCTTCTTGGGCACATGTGAGATAGAAAACGATGCAAACAAACAATGATGAAAGTCCTTATTGATTGGTTCTTCTTTGCTTTTGAACATAACTAACAGAAAGCATGGCTTCAGGAACTTTTAGTACTTTGCTTCCTGCTTTGTACAGCTGAATTTGGATCTCCTAGAATGAGTGTTGAAAGGATGAGAGGGATGAACGCTGATGTGGGAAAGACTAACATTCACATAGCTTCCCAAATTTGTGAATCAAGCCACTGCAAACCCTCACATCATAAAAGAATGTGGAAAGAATACCATCATGTAGCATCTACATGAATAACCTTAATGGAGGTATATCATAGTCATCGTCCTTGGAATTCGTTGTGCTAGAAAGAGATAGTACCCATCATTTGAACTATGGCAAGTACCAACCTGGTATCTAACGGTATTACAATGTGTAGTACCCAGCTTAAGCTGTATGTGCTAACAAGTACTAATAAAGTTATTACAGTGCTAGAACACAGCAGCTTACTGCCTGATAACGCTGCCTTTCTCAGTGCTATGTTTTCAAGATTCTATGTGAAGCTTCTGCTTTTCCTCATTAGCTTCCATTCCTCTTGCCTTGAAGTCTTGCAAGATCATCCAGAAAGTACTTGTTATCTTCCACTCTTAAGACTTCTTCTCTTTCCATCTAATTTGAAGAAGAGGTGTTTTAATTGGAGAATACGAATGCATTAAAAATTCAAAACAGTGCTTGAGCAATTCAATCTTTTTTTGTCAGAATCCCCTGCACAATTTTGTCTTTTGAACCATCTTTTGGTTAGTTTTCGTGTTTACCAGCTATGAATGTTAGCTTGATTCTCTGAACTAGACATAAAGATAGTTCATAGAATCATCAACTAAACAAGGTCAAAAACCAAATTTGGTCCCTATTCGTCCCTCAACATTGGGTTTGTTCTCTAAAATTTATGTTCATTTTTCTTCAACCTTTTTGGTTTACAATATTTGTATAAGTCTAAAACCTTGCTTATTGTTGAGAATTCTCCCAACCAAAATCCCTCATCAGAATTTTCACTTCCATCAAATTTAACCTAAGTGGTCTATTGTATTGCAAGATGGTCACTAATGGTCACCCAAAAGTGTCTTATATAAATTTTATAATTGGTGCTTTAAACCACATAAAAGTTCATGATGTGTCCTAAGTTATGAGGCTTGGTCACTTAATACACTGTTAAGAAACATAGCAAGCAGTACTAACTGCTCATCCCAAAAAGTGTTTAGTGTAAAAATGAATCTGTAGAGCGATTGTTCTAGCTGCCACAATCAATAAGGGTCCTGTCAATCCTCAGCAACGTCCATTTTGTTGTGGGAGTCTGGCATTTTTTGCTATATTCCCTCAGTTAAAACCTTTTTAAAAAACCACAAAAACATTAATATCCTGTTTATGATACCTTTCCATTTGTCACATCTAATGGTTTTAAAACCTTTTATGATTCCAATAGGTTCATTCTATTTGTCCTTATAAAGTCCTTAAGGATTGCACTGTTTCTACCTCAGAGTCTTAATGAATAATGTCCAACTAGAATCTCTAAGAGATCAGAGCGGCAGGTGAGTGGAAGCCGAGGGATGCGAAGAGAGGAGGTGGACAGTTATGTGCTACGAGAGATGTTGGTGGAAAGATAGTGTAGAAACATCTCTTCTTATAGAAGGTAGTCCAAAACAAGTCCCAATGAAAATATTTATGCAGGGTTGTGCGTGTGGCTTCATTTAGGGATAGCCATGCACCCTACACAATAAAGAGTCTTCAGCTGCCAGTATACTCACAAGTAGTAAGCTTTTAGATATAGTGCAGGTGCATGAGAGAACACATAGCACCATCAGCTATATGTGATGGGAGAGGATGAAGGGGGAGAGGAATCTTTATACGCATCGGAGATAGAGTATAGGCATCTCAATAGTCACACCATTAGGATCTCCCTTCACAAGTTCTATTAGGTTTTTAAAATTTACATACCCAACCTCCTATGCCTTAGAGTTAGATTCATCCAGTTGTAGCCCTTTGCTATCAAACAAGCCAATCCTCCTAAAGGAACAAAGTTCTCTAAATTGAAAACTGTACATATTGTTTTGTCTGGGAACTTTGTAAAGTAATATTTGATTTTCATCAGTAACTTTAAAGTCTGTAGACAGGAAAGACATTCATGTCAGTTAACAGAACCTTTTTCAATTTTGTCACACATTTGGACACAGAAGAAAAGAGATGAAATGCTGAAGTTCTTTTACAAAAGCTTACATCCTCAAAATCTAACTTACCATTTGTATTTTAACCTTTCCCAGTAATTATATCCTCTACTGACCTCCAAAGGCAACATGCCACCATTAATGTTCTTGATAGTCAGCAAGGTATCTTGTTCCCTTCATGTGCCTGGAACATCCACTATCAATTATATTCCTTTATTCTTTAAAGTCTGTGTGGAGTTTCCTGCACATTCAAAGAAGATAGATAGTCTCTCTTAGGACCCAAGCCTTTTGGTCTTGAGTCTTGCCTAGTTGTCTCTTTTAAAGATGAATTGATTTCTAAGGCTATATCCACCATTTGTATTGAGAGGATACTTTGTTGTATCCAGTTGCTCCTTTACAACTTGCTGAGGACTTTAACAGCAATTAACCGCAGTTTCCCCAACATACTAACTGCTTTACTCTAACAAATAAATCTTTTGGTTTGCCAATTTTTGTTCTTAAGTACTCGTTTGTTCCTTTTTAAATGGCCTTGAGGAAATGAATGATTTCTTGCTAAAAACATTTTGTGGTCTTAACGATCCATTCACAAGGGCTTAACAGTATTAACTCTCAGAGCAGTGCTTGTTAGTACTGTCTGTTTGTTATAATATTGTCTATCAGTACGAACATAGTTAGTTAACCTGCTAGACCTTAACAGTATGTAAATAGTTGATCCATTCCAGTTCTTGTTTGTACTGCCAAGGGACAAACCTGATGTTGTTTTATTTACTCTTAGATCATTGTCCCATATGGGTTTCCTCAAATATTGTTTGGTCTTTTCCTGAACCATTTCCCTTAGACATTTTGTTTATGTAGCTCAACTGATGGTTTATCCGAATTTTAATGATAATCACAATCTCTATTCATGACTAAAACTCCCACAGACAAAACAAGCTCTTTCAGTAATCCCGTTTCTCCAAATTGTTTTGTTGTTAACCTTAGGTTTTTGACTATGAGTTGAAATATTCTTAACATTTTCACTAGAATTTTGTACATGCTTGGTAGCAAAACAGAGGTGTGTAAGAACATCTATTTTTTACATACACATTCTCATCATCATCACACTATCTATTCCATACTCCTCAATGATAGGAGCATCAGACCAAACCTTAGGTTGAACTTCTATATGTGATTCATTGACAACTGGTTCAAACACTAATTCAGAAGTTTCTGTACTAATGATTTAGAGTCACAGGCATCAAGTTCAATTGTTTGGAGTCAGTTCACTTGGTTGAGTCTTTTCTGGACCATAATGTATAGTTTTGAGGGTCATCTATTTCCAACAATCAGTGTCCGAGAGTGGGTGGGCCGAGTAGATGAGCGCGCGTGAGCATGGGTGGAGGTACATTTGCTTTCACAAGTTTTATATGAACCTTTTAGCCAAAGGTGGATTTTTCATAATCACATGAATTGCACGCCGGCGCGAGGACTGCACTTTGAAAAACTTCATTTTCATAGATCAAATTCCCACTAAGAGATCTATAATACCAAACCCAAGGCCCAAACTTATCTCTGGCACACATAGAATAATTTGCAATTTATCAAGATTTTTTTGAAAGAATTGAATTCCATTGTGTATCTATAATATCTAAATCAACTTTACCTTTTGAGCTTTAGGCCAACAATGGACTTATGGTATGTTAGAACATTTGTTTTAGTCATCTAAATCTATTTGTCATAAATTTTGAGTCTTTGTGACATACCAAAGTTGATTTGTTGATGGACAACGTAGCTGGCTTCAACTTCTTAAGACCCTGAGTATAAATCGATTATTTCAACACTAGCATCACTAAGTTGCTCTATTTGAATATCATAGCAAGGTCTTCTAATGTTTAGCATAAGATTCTATGCACTCATTGAACACGAAAGTACCGTGAGTGTCTGACCTTTTTCTGTTGTTAGCCTGAAAGCATAGTTTATCAATATCTTCTGAATGAGATGTCCATCAACACATTCTCCATCAACTGACACTAATGCTCTAGTTCTTCTTTCACTTCAGTTATCTATCATCTCTATATTCAGTTCTTTTCCTTCTCTATCCCATTATTCCATCCATCTCTCCCTTCTATTACCCTTCCTTCGTTTCTACACTCTCTTGCAAAATGCCCTGTTTTGTGGCATTTGAAGCATACCACTTTAGTTTTATCAAAACCAACAGGTTTCTTTTGCATCAAACTGTGTTTTCTACCAGTCATCTTTTGACAATTATTATTCTCATAGAGATCATTGCCACTTGCCATTTGCAAAGTCCTATTTCTTCGAATCAAATTCATCACTTGATCTAAGTCCCTTATGATCTAGTAGAGGAACAACTAATTTGAACTTGCAAGCAAGGTATATGATGAGGTTGATGGGTAGTTTCATGCTTTAAACAATGACCGAAGAGTGTACAACCATAACAGTACTAACTCATTAGTACTGTTGACGAAAATGCGATATTTGCAAGTTGGATGATGAATGTCATTAGAGCCTTTTCACATCATTTACGAAAGACTCAAATTTATGTTACAAGTCATCAAAGAAGACTGCCATTCCTGGTTTGTTTCCTCATGAGCAAGGAAACTGTTGTAACCAAGCAAAGGAAGAGATCTTAAAGACTTTTGATTTGCAATCTTCATTAGATACACCTGCTCCATGATTCTCTAGCTGACTGATGTAACTATGGAATCTCTCATATCCTTTGTGAAATCCAACTGAGTTGTGATACTATGAATCCTTCGAAAACAAATTGTTGCTTCAAGAATTACATCTGCATCTTTTTGGAAGTCATCCATTATTTCACCAAATCTGGATTTTATTGGGCAATCCAACTTTCTATTGCATCAGTCAATTTGTGGAATTAGCTAGATGATCTTCTGGTAGGCCATTAGAAAAGGTGGACGGCATGCTTTTCTTTCTCTCTCTCTCAGCACCATTTCTTCTGCAGTTTTAGGAGCAAAATTTTAATCTGTCCCCTGTAGTATCCAGTGTGACTGATCCAGGACATACCCATTTGGAAAACTCCAAATTGGATAGTCAGATATGGGCCAGATAGTGTTCTATCTTCATAGCCCATATGTCCTATTCTCCCTTTTTGAAAATGGTATTTGAATGGTTTTGAGAGCTGGTTTTGAGGAGTTTGTGGTTGGTTTTGTTGTGTAATCATCTTGTGGAGTTGGTGGTAGAAGGTGATTTCAACATGTGTTCCAACATTTATTAGAATTGGTTTGTTTGAGATGAAATAAACTATATTATTGTACTTTCTTAACAAAGTTTCTTACAAGGCTCTGATACCAATTGTGGTTCCTTAAACTGATGGATCTTTGCAGCCGTATAAAGATGATTGCTAGATGTATAAATGACAAACAACTAAAGTAAAAACAATACTTGAATACAATATGTTAATGCGTGAATCTTAACACACGTCCTAAAGGAAGAATAATGAATAAACAGAATAACAACAATGTTAAAATGTTCTTTAGAGTTTAGATTGCTAACTATATAATTTGTATGATTTGTAAATGTCTATTTTATATTTTTTCTAACTAATTCAATAGTTATCTTTTATAGATAAGGATAACCCTAAAAGTCTTACATACTGTTCTGACAAATATCTCACAAATATCTTTTAAATACTATATATCGTACTAACTATTTTACTACTACGGTATTACCTAACTAACATACAACACTTTGTACTGTCGGTACTAATTATAACTGTCCGTACTAAGTTTAATGTAATGTCGGTACCTAAGTTAAGAAACATTAATCCTTACAGGGTTCAAGATGGAAGGAAAGGCTCCAATGGTTGAAGAGGATATCCAGGCTACTCACAAAACTAAAGAACAAATGAGACAAGATAATTAGTTGGAAGAGCTATAAAGTTGCAATCTTAATTGGGATGAAGAAGTTGCAAAATCAGATCTTTAGAATAAAATAAAGCTAAAAGAATGGCAAAAGAGGAAGCTTATCAAAACACATAAAATGAAGAGAAGAAGCGTAATTTAATTTGAGCTCAGTTTTATACTACAGAAACTGGATGCTATTAAAGCCAAGCTAGAAGCAAATGCAGAGTTGACAAAAGATGTGTTGGGAAAGGATTTGCCTGAACAAGATTTTGCAAAAAGAATGGCAGAAATGGTGAATCAAAGAAAGAAACACTTTGCAGAGGAAAGAGCTAAGGCAAAGAGAAACAAACCCATGACTCAGTCACAGTTTAAGAATCTGATAGTCAAACTATCATAGAATCAAGGGAACTAGAAGCTTCTCACTTAAAGAAGTTGAAGTTTGAAAAATTAAAAAGAGTTTGATAGGGTGTTGAGTTCAGCGAGAAATGACACTTTTGTGATCAGATAAATAATGACCTACAAAGTCAAAATTGAAAAGATATGGAGAAAGGACTTCAACATAGACTTATTAAAGAAACAAAGGTTTTATATATAGATTTTAGCCCAGCTATAGGAGAAAAAGTTGTATTGAAGATAAAGGAAGAAGAGCCAGTAAAAAAACGAAGGAAAAAGAAAGAGCAAAAGGCTATAAAGGGTATAAATGTTGGACAATGAGTGCACAAGAAGTTCAAAAACCTGATAAAGATAATCAGTAGAAGCAATGAATCCTACTCCTTTAACTACAAAAACTAATATGAGTGTAAATTGGAAGATATTTCACAAATGGTCAAAGAAGTATTTATCAGATGGAGCTGATACAGTCTAACTTGAGCTTAGAGTTATGTTAAAGACTCACAAGAGAGGATCTTAAGAGGTTTGTATAGGATTGTAATGCAAGAAGATGACAAAAAGGCTTGAAGATGCTTATGACAGAGTGCTTTGAGTGATCTCGTGACTAAGATTGATCCACCACTGCAATAAGATCTATTTAGGAGCAGTACCACATCAACAAAAGATGGTAGTTGGAGGTATTCTGATAAATGAGAAGGTACATTGTTTAACTTAGTAGTTGCATGCACTATATATAAGATAGCAGAACTAGGAAATATCCATGTTCAAAAGATTCTTGCCAAGTGATGCTGAAAATGAACTTCAAGATGGAAAAAATGAAAGAAGTTAGTTTTTAAACTTTTGAAGATGATTGGAAGAAAAGCGTGGATTAGAAAGTGGTAAAAAGTTATCGAGATAGCAGAAGGCAATTTTTGAAACTGTGGACTATTATGGAAGTCAAAAGGGATCCTACATATGGAAGTGAGAAGGGTTTGGGTGTTGGCTAACCACTACACAATAAATTGTTACAGTTTCAACCATCCTTAAAAGGCCTAAAGGAACTTGGCTAGTTCTATAGCAAACGCTTTGTAAAGACTTCGTCAAATCCCGTATATGGTTGACATTTTAGCCAAAAACATGTATGGTAATCAATGCACCATAGTAAATGCACTAAAAGCATTGGCTACTCCATGGCCAACAGCTACCTGGTAAAGAGAACTCAATTTGTTTATAGCCGATATTATTGCTATAAAACAAAAGGTTTATCAAAGCACCTGTACAACAATGAAGCATTGACTAGTCCATAGCAAATGGCCATGTAAGACATATCAAATCCGTTTTATGGCTGTTAGGTTGCCAAAGAACTATAAAGCCAACTTAGTTTTGATGCATGGCCTGTGTAGCTGTAAAGAGAAGACAAATGACCTAAAAGTCAAAATATGATCTGTTTTCAAAGACCATCAAACATATCATCATTCCCCCCCCCCCCCCCCCCCCCCCCCCCCCCCCCCCCCCCCCCCCCCCCCCCCCCCCCCCCCCCCCCCCCAAGGATAACTAAGGACTAAAGACATGGCTTTGGGATACATTCTCAAATCTACAAACTGGAATACATGCTGAAAAACTAAAGTTAACAAGTGAATTCAATTTTAGGGAAGGATTGTTAGGATTTTGTAAAACAAGACTTAATTCTGTAGTATTATAGTAGGTTCTGCTAGTATAATGTTAGTACCAGTAGAGAGTTTATCATAGGTATGTACTGGCATAGTAAATAGTTAATACTTTTTATGTAATAGTTTAAGTCCTGCTTAGCAGAAATTAGTTTAGAGTTAAAGATATGTATGATATATCTTAGGAAAGATGAATATGCATAATCTGTATACGCTTTTTTGGTACAGTCCCTAAGGTTTCCTTATTTCTATAAAAGGATCCCTAGGCATAGTTAGTAGATATAGTTCTACAGAATATCATAGAGATCAAATAGTAATCATAGTTTGTAATCTATAACCTAGGCAGATTCAAAGTTCATTATAAAAGAGTTTTTGAATTGTGTTCTCTTACTAATTGTTAGATTATATTTCCTCGTACATCAATAGTGGTTGATCATTATTTTCATCATTGTATACTTAGATTTTATCTAAGGCAACGAACCATTACAAGCTAATAGTTTTAGATCCAATAAGCAAAGGGATCCTACAAAACCGGCATCACATGAAAGTTCATATGACCGACCTAGTTCCCGAAATAGCCGTGAATGGGGATATCTTCTTACTCTATTCGAGTTGGTGATAACCATACCCAGGATCAATCTTTGAGTATTGATGCTAGAACCTTTGAAGTTGATCAAACATGGTCGTCAATCCCTCGGATTTGAATATCGATTTCTTGAACTGTACAACTTATTTACTTGCGATAATTGAAGCAACAAAACAAAATGTCCATCCTTCTTCTTAACGAACAACACCGTCCTCCCAAAGGTGAATAGTTCGTCAAATAAACCCTTTCTCTAATAGTTCCTTCAATAGATCCGACGAATCTTTCAATACAGACGGAGCCAAACGGTATGGAGCACGCTCGACAGTGCGGCTCCAGTACTAAGCTACAATCTGAATTCAACTATAGTCGAGGGGTGGAGTCCCCTGGTAAATCAACAGGAAACACGCACAGTAAAGTTACTAATCACAGTCACGACTTGCTAGACATAAAGTCTACTACGTTCAGGGTACATCATACACTTAGCTAAGAACAACTGTGAACCCTTTACTATGTATTTTCTTGGCATTAATGCAGGATAACACTTTCAATCGATGTGACATGCACCACTATCATCTCTAACAACTAATCGTCTTTTCAATGTACGCACATATACCTCCTTTTTACTACACACTCTGACGCATCGTGACACAAACCATCTATTCCAATTATTACATAAAACGTACCCAACTCTATTGGCAATGAAGATTCAATGTCGAACAATTGGTCAGTAAAATCAATTATAAGCCCGTACAAACGTGTTGGGCAAACTACTTTTTCCTCGCTAGTTCGACTTCGTAACTAGTATTTAATTTGGCCGGTTTAATATCTAATAAATGGCTAAACCTAACATCCACAAAAATTTTATCCGCGCCTGAATCAAACAGTATTGTAACGTAACGATTATTCAATAAGAACGTACCAAGTCACTGACATTCGTTCCCCTGCGGCATCACGGATAGATGACGCATGCGATCCTCGCCCTGATTCCACCCTTGACGATCAGCTCTCAATTGGCATGCATTGCTCTTGTGGCCTCTTTCACCACATTCATAACAAACTACAACTGATCGAGCATTGGTAACAAGGAAGCCACATCTTGGCCATCTTCAGACCTGTCCTTGTTCCGTATATTTCCACAATTGTTGCACTTTGGTGGGCACTAATCAAAATGACATATCCCACAACAGTTACATTTAGAAGCAACCCTAGTTTGGTTCGCTCCCGCATTTTTGAGTAGTGGTCAAAGCCCTTGCATTCCCATGTCTTTGATTGTTGTTCTGGTTGTGGCGGTTGTTGTTCTGGTAATTTCTTCGGTTGTTGTTGTTGTTGTTGCCACCCTGATTGTTGTTGCTCTCCCACTTTCTCTTGTTGCTCTCGGCAATTCTTTCAGCTTTGGCTTGTAACTATTCTTCTCCATTATGTATTAGCATGTCGGACAAACGTAACGATAATCGTTTTCAGCCTCCCCGGCAGCGGCGCCAAAAATTGATTCGTCAATAATATATATATATATAATATAAGCAAACACTCAACCAATTACCTTTACACAAGGAATGGTCAAAAGTTCACCAAAATAAAATATATATGTGTCCGGAAGTATGATTCCCGGGTCGTTAAGTCCCAACGAGGCTTGAATGGAAAATCGAATGACGAATTGATGATCGGTGTTTGAATATGACTAAATTATGATTGGTTTCCTATTTCTACAAGTTAAATATGCAAAAACGATTAAATAAAACCTAAAAATGAAAGCTAGAATGATTTAATTCTAAAACGTAGACGTAAATATAAAAAACGCGAGGGCTAAAAACCTAAATTTTGCAAATTAAACCCTAGAACAAATTTAAAAGCTAAAATAGATTCTAAATGACAAATAACGAAGTTTAAAAAAAACTAGACTAAAAACGGAGGTCGTTTGACCCAAAAACGAGTCAAAACAAAAACGGGGACAAATCCCGTTCTTTAAGAATAAAATTTTTGAAAAATTAATCCTACAGAAGTTTTTATATTTTTCCTGCAAAATAGATGAAAAAAGAAATTTTTTTAAAAAAAGTTTATATTTTTCTGATTAATATTTTATTTTTTTATGAATTTTTAAGATTTAAATGATTAAAAACTATAAAAATAATCCTAGAGCTAAAAATATTAACCTAAAATTTTTATAAAAATTACACTAAGTGGACAATGAGATAAGACACTTAAACCTAATAATCAACTCGCTTCTCGGTAACTCTTTAAAAGAAAAACGCATAAAGGAGTTTGTTTAACTTTAAAAGGTGAGCCGTACCTCGCGAGAGACACAAAAGGTAAGTTTTTGATTATTTGGTTCGGGAACTTATTAATGGATAATACTTCAATTGAAAATATTATATGTTAGTGTTCTTTTACCAACATGATAATTTTTTTCTTTTTATGGATAATGTTTTTATATTTTTGGGTTTTTTTATTATTTTTTTATATTATATATATACTAAATAAAAGAAAAATCATTTTGTATATATATTTTTTATATGAAAATAAACAAAATAACTTCACAAGGAAGGATCTTCAAACAAAAATTTTCAAACGGCTTCAACAATCGTCTACAATCCTCCCCGGCAATGGCGCCAAATTTTGATCAATTTAGATCCAACCCTTAATATATAATAAATATATAAAAAATATACTTATACATATATAGATATAAGGGGGGTAAGGGTCAAAAAATCACAATTATAGTAAATCCGATAGTATAATTCCCGGGTCGTTATCCCTAACGAGGAATGCAATGGAAAGTCGAGTCGGTTTGATAATCGATGCTTGAATAGAACAAAATTATGATTGGTTATCTAAAACTACGAGAAAATTAAGGCAAAAACTTAAAAACAATTAAGGGCATTAATTTAAAACTAAAAACGCAAAACGGGAATCCTAAAAACGCGCTAGATTATCAACTATATCAAAATTAAGCCCTAAAAATGCAAACTTAGTTTCTAAACCTTTAAAAGGATAAAAGAAAATTTTCTAAAAAAGTTTTTTTTTTGACTTTTTAATAATTTTTTTATGACTTAAAAACTAATTTAACTAATTAAAAATTCTAGAAAATAGCAAATTAACACTTAAAAATTCTAAAAAATGAAATTCTACCTTAGAAAAGTCTAAAATATGATAAAAACTCAGGAAACTATTTTTCACTACTTTTTATACTTAAAAACTATTTTCTAAAATTAATTTAAAAAGCTTAAAAATGAAAATTAAAATCTAAAAATGGTAAAAATGGTTTTAAAGCTTGTAAACCTAAAAGTATTTAGTCTAAAACTAAAAACTATTTTTTTGTATTTTTCTAAATTAATTTACTATTTTTAAATTACTTTTTAAAAATTTAATCTACGAAAATAAAAGAAAATTAACAAATAAGGATGGAAAAATATCAAAAATTGCAGAAAAGTCCTAAAAGATGAAAGGAACACAGAAAAAATAAGCTCAGTCACCCAGCTTATCAAATAAGCTAAGAAAAGCCCAATATAAGCCACGGCTTATTTATGGGCTTAATGGGCCAAGAAGTGGATAAAATGATATTGATTCCAAACTACAACAGATGAGCTATTGCAGCACAATGGTTACCCACTTGACACTAGAATGCTTGTCAGACCTAAATAGACATAGGTTCGAATCCCATGTCTGTTTTTTTAATTTTACCTTTTAAAAAAAAAAACTTATAAAACAAGAAAAATTAAGCAAAATTAAAAATAAAACATTTTTTTAAACTAAAAAATAAGCTAAAATAAGCAAGTTTAAAGCTGGCAGACTACTTTTAATACTAAGTCCTAATTATAAGCTAACTGTTGGGCCTTTTGAGACAAAATAAGCTAGGAATAAAAAGGAATAAGCAAAAACAGATTAGCACTTATATCTTGAAAGCAAGAATACAAAAAAATAAGCAAAGAATCACAGATAGACAAGCCAGAAAAAGCACATAAGGTAATGACACATACTACCAAGCAAACAGCCTAGGGGACAAGGTTTGGGCTTAATAATAAGCTACCAAATAGAACCTTGTGGGTATGAGGCTTATATGGGCTTAAAGAATGGCTTATAGGCTTCTAATATCAACAAAGAAAATAAGGTTTGAAACAAGGGGTAAGCCAAGAAAAGCTTGAGAAAAGTGCTGTCTGTATCAGCATATGCTGATTTGGTTTTCAAAAGAAAACAAAAGGCTTATTGCAGGCCTATAAATAAGCAAGAAAATAAGCTTAAAATTGGAAAACAAGTTAAATCAGATTGAATTAAGCTTCCAATGAGCTTATGCTCAAAATTTCAAGTTCTAAAAACAAATTAAACCATCTGATAATATAAAAAAAACTTTTGGCAACTTAAAAAAATGACTTGACAGTTTGACATAATTTTACCAAAACAAAAGCACACTAATGGACACTAAATCTACGGCATTGAGACACTTAAAAGGGTACAAAAATGAGACTCAAAAGTTGGTAAAAACAAGCTTATCAAATAAGTAATGACACCACAGTTTTGAAACCACAATTTTGGACATCTATTAAAAAACTTGCAAACAAACTTTTAATCCTTAAAACTTAGGAAAATAGATTGAAACAAACTAAAAAAAAGGTTTGTAAAAGATTACCAAATGACCCAAATGGTATAAGACCACTTTTGACCCACTTTGGGTCTTATGCCAAACACCCCTTTAGGGCCTTAAAATCACTTTTTTTAGGCTGATTAGTTAAAATTTAAGCAAGATTTCTTAAAAACAGATAATAAACAAGTAGAGTTAAGCTAAAATAAGCAATAAAAACAAAGAAATAAGCACTGAAAGGAGCAAATAAGCATTAAGCAAGTAAAAGGCAAGTAAGACAGATTTCAAAGTAAAACTCAAACAAAAGACTTATAAGCATAAAACCAAGACAAATAAGCATAAACAACAATATTAAGCAAGATTAAGCAGTTATAAGCAAGAAATAAGCACATATAAGCACCAAACCTATGGCCATTCAATATTTACCATGCTCCAAGATTCTTCAAGTATTTTTAAGTAATTTTTAATGAAACAACTCTTTAAACAACAAGAAACTAGAGAGTTTCCATTGCTTAAGGTTAAACAGCTTATGAGGGTTTTAAATGAAAGCTTTTAGTGACTTAAATAAGACTTGAGAACAAATAGAGCTTAGAACAGATTTTAAGAAACAAACTTAGATTTCATTAAACTTCAAAACATTACAAGGTAAATTAAATTACATTAAAACTAAATAAGTTGAAAAATAAAAATGCTAGGTAAAAAGACTAAGTGCCCAAAGGCTTACAAATGAGCCTATTTATACTAATCGAAAGTTGAAAAGTAAAAAATAGGTAAAAAAAACTAAAAAACCTCTCAAAATGGCTTACAAGTGACCTATTTTATACTAACGTATGAAGGTTCTAGGTCTTCTTTTACTTGTGCTTCTTTGTTGAGGGGGTTTGAGGTTGTGCTTGTTGTGTGAGGAGAATTAAGAAGTCATCTCAGCCCTTCAATTGCCTTTGTGCCCAAGTCAAATCATCACAAC
>BQNB010030486.1:0-49625 GCA_026074375.1 Tanacetum coccineum
GAAGAAAGCCACTCTTATTGTGATCCCAAGTATAAGGTTCACCAAGCTGATCATCCATTACTTACAAAGCAAGCACAAGTTCTATGCGAGACCAGGTTCTCCACTTCACTTGCCTAATGAAGAACTTGTTCTTGGATATCTTAAGTTCAACTCTAAGGGAACCAAACGAGAAGTCTTTGGGATGCCTATTCCGAATGATCTCGTCACGGATGACATTCAAGGTAAGTAATACTATAATGCTTATCTGGAGAAAGTTGCAAAGCATCAAAGATATCTTGCTGGTGAAGATGTTAGTGATCCTAACTCTCCGGCTCCCAAACCAACTAAGGGGCAAAGCCAAAAACAACCAAGAAGCCAACCTCAACTCAACAAACCAAACCTAAAACTAAACATTCAATTGCTAAGACCACTAAATCAACTCCATCTCAACCAACCAAACCCAAACCTACACCTGCTAAGCCTCAGGAG
Organism: Tanacetum coccineum; assembly: GCA_026074375.1. Taxonomy (NCBI): domain Eukaryota; kingdom Viridiplantae; phylum Streptophyta; class Magnoliopsida; order Asterales; family Asteraceae; genus Tanacetum; species Tanacetum coccineum. The sequence goes on from BQNB010030486.1 coordinate 469, forward strand.
AAGAAAAGAAAGCAGACTTTGGACGCAGCTAAAGCTCCATCTCAAGCTAAACATTCTAAAGCGGGTAGGGTATCAAAGAAGAAAACGCTTCAGTTGAGAGATAAGTTCATAGATGAAGAGGTTCCTGCGACAGAACCCAGGGTTGATGATGAAGAAGCTATCGTGCAAAAGGTTCTGGAAGAAAGTATGAAGGATGCTTACCCTGCTCATCGGGGACCACTACCTCCTGTAGTGTTCAGGGAACCTGACTCTGGAAAACTTCAACCGCTTCCAGAGGTTCAGGGCAAGGGCAAAGAAAAGGTAGGGGAGGAACAAGCTGCGCAAGTTCTACTCAACCTTCAGACTCCTAAGAAAAAGAACCCTGCTGAACAGTTCATCTTTCAGAGGCGCACTCCTGCCATAGCAGAACCCTCTGGTCTCGTTGAATCTTCGTCACTATATGCGGAACTAGGTCTAACTGACAGTGGGATGGAGTCAGATGAGGAAGTGTCTCCTGAGATGAGTGCACAAGGTCAAGAGGAAGGCCAGGGTGGAACAAACCCTGGTGATGCTGGCATGTCTCAGACACCATCAAGTCATGTGGTTCACGCTGGACCAAACCTGGATCACATGGACTTAGGAATCGTTGAAGCCTCATCACAACCTAACACAGAGCAAATGGATGACGAGTTCACTACTACCGCTTATCCAAAGGTTCAGGAGAATCTTAAACTCCTATCTAAAGGTGAGGTGAGACTTGAGGAACCTGCTAGCTACGATGGAACCCTGTCCTCTATGAAAAACCTTGACAAGGATCTCAGCTTTACAGATCAGTTCCTTGTAGAGAAGTCACAGGAAGACAAACTAGAAAAGACCAATACTGAAGCAGAGCTCCAATCTATGGTGACGATTCCCATTCTTCAAGATACCTTGTCTGTCCCGTTAATGACCACTCCAGTGATAGATATCACCGACCCACCCTCAATCCGATTCCACAACTTTTCCCGCATATATGCCTACAACAACAACAACGGTCACTGAAACAATAACAACAACAACTGTTCCACCACCACCACCTCAACCACAACAAGACGTCTCAACCTCGATCTTAATTCAGATGATTAGTCATCCGAAACAGAATATAGCAGATCTGGTGGAAGCAAATCAAGCCCTGGAAGAAAGGCTAGACAAGCAAGGGAACAGGATCCACCAATTGGAGAGTCAAGACTTATCTAGATTGATCAGAGAGCAGACAGTGGAATTTATAGACTCGCAGGAGATTGACCGAAAAATCAAAGAATCGGTGAAAGAGGTGGTTACCGCATCAGTTCAGCATGCAATGAGAGCCCCTCTTCGTGCTCGCTTCAAGGATCTCCCTACGTCTGACATGAAGGAGATTTTGCTTCAACGCATGCTGGAGGAGAATTATGACAAGGGCCACGAGGATCACAAGATGGCTTATGAAGCATTACAAAAGTCTATCATTCGTGATGAAAGTGAGAAATTTGATGCAGACAAGGCTGAAGAGCGAACAAAGAAGAAAAGTAAGCAGGATTCACCTAAAACCCCACCTGGGTCACCACCCTCACCACCTCCTCCTCCACCTCCGTCTGGTGCATCAGGAGCTTCCGGCACAACAGGAGCCTCTGATTCCGCTCAAGATCCTCCTCCACCACCACCGTCTTCAACAACCAATCGAGGTGATAAGTCTCAAAGCTCCGCTGCTCCAGGCTCGTCCAAGACAACTGCCTCAACAGAATACACAGCCTGGACAACGACCACATCCAGACTCAAGCCCGCTGCTTCATCTGTTCCTGAAGACGTACTTATGCATGAAGTATCAGGACTTTGAAGCTCAAGATATGGGGTCTGACGATGAAGATAGCGGCAGTAGGCACATTCCCAAAGTGAGTCTGAATCAGGAATGGTTTAAACCTCTTTCCGAAAAAGAAAGACCTGCGACCCCTGAACCTGCCTGGTCCATTCCTTCATCAAGTCTGCCTGTTCCCAATAACAACTGGGCATCTGCTTTGGCCTCCAGCTTCGTACCTCCACCGGAGAACTCTCTGCTTTCACAGACCGGTGATATTGGAGTGTTTATTGATTGGTTCTGCAAGAAGCAAGGAATCACAGAGCTCACACCGAAACATTGGAATGTCCTGCATAGAAGTGGTCAAAGCCTTCCATCCTGACATGATTCATCTACAATTTCAGATGGAGGAATGTCACAAGCTTATGACTAATCAAGTAGACGAAGGATTACTCAGTAAAATGCACAGACCACTTTCATTGGGTGGTCCTCCAGGTCAGGTCACGATTCAGACTGAATTCTTCTTCAACAAAGACTTAGAGTATCTATGATTTGGCCACAAGGGTGACAGACTTGCGTTGTCAATCACAAAGATGAAAGCTGCTTCTTATCCTGATGCCGGGCTAGAACAGATGGTACCTGATCAGATGTGGGCTGAAGAAGAGTATATGTATGACATCTCAGCATCATATGGTATCTCTCACTGGTGGTTCAAGAGACAGCAATTCTACATCGACCGACACTAACATCTGACCAACCAACCGAAGTAGCTATGTCAGGACCCCACCCCTCACATGAGAATCCTAAGTGTCGTCAGAATTGAGGTCTTATTCCCATTACACGTGAATGATTAACATGAAAAAGATAGTTCTTCGAAGAGCAGATAATCAGGAATATACTATTGCTGAAAGCGACTTCAAAGATCTGTACCCGAGTGACTTTGAAGACTTGTACTTGCTAAATCTTCAAGGTCACCTGAACCACCTACCGCCCAAAGACAAGAAGATTCTCTCTACTGCCGTCAACTTATGGATAAGGAATTTGGTTATCAGAAAATGGGTAGAAGACTTCCAGCTCGGCATAGAGAGTTACCAGACTCAGCTGAACCTCACCAAACCTCGCTGGGAAGCTACAGGTCTCGAGTTCATGCATGATTACAAGATTCTTGACTCCCCACGAGCCGTGGTGTTCAGAGACAAGTATGGAATGCAGATGATCATGTACTTTAATGAAATCCACAAGTTCAGTGATAGGACTCTACAGCAAATTGATGAAGCCTTAGACTATCGGGTCAAGGAATTCAAGGTTAACAAGGTCAATCCGGGGTTGAATACCAGGTTCTGGACCAAGAATGATGTGATCAAGAGCAAGCAGTTCATGTTTGCTATTCAGAAGAGGCTAAAGCTCAGGCGAATCTTCTGGAACTTGGAAAGCTTTGTTGGTGGACGCATACGAGAAGGAGACTACAGACTTCTTCAGAGAACCGAATAGATCACTTCTACTCTGTATCTTTTTAGTAAGTCTTGTGTGGTGGTAATTGTAATATGATTACTGTTCATAAAGTAACATCTAGTTAGTGATTTTGTAAGGTGAAAATCTTCTAACATATTTAAATCAATTAAGATCCTAAATCTCAAAGGGTTTGAAATTTTTGATCAGGGGAGAGAATGTGATTTAAATATTAAATCTGATAAAAATGTGATCTATTAAGACTCAAGCAGGTACTCCTCCCTCCATGTGCCAAACAATTTCGAATATCGACGCACATGTTGAGGGGGAGCAGTTTCATGAATCAAAACAATCGAGGTACTAATGCTTTGATGTTTACATCGCCCGTACCTTGATTGATTTTCAAATGGTTTTATGGCGAAGAGAACAGTACCAAAAGACCGACCCTGTATTTACTTTATCGGAGTTATAAGGATGGTATGGTTAGGTACATGTTCCCATGATCCCGCCAGAGCCGGAGGGATCTACCCAGGGACAATCCACTAGTTAGTGTAGAAGTCCTTAGGTATGATTACAAAAGGAGTAATGTGAGAATAAGGGAATAGTGCGGACTGAGATGGAGCTAGTACTGGAACATACCCAACAAGGTACTAGTAATGAAGTCTCGGTAAGCACTGAAGGGGTTGAAGAATGAAAAAGAAATGTTAAGATAAAGGGTGAAAAGAAAGCAGCCCTCCTTAAACATTAGGCAGAAACCGGGTCACTACATATGCTGTCAGAATCACATGGTTGATTGCTGACATTGAAGACAAGTATCATGGACCCAGTGATACGCTGCACAACCCTCCCTAGCCACTCAAGATCCCTCAAAGGATTCTTGTTTCATTTCTCACGGAGATCAATACATTTCTATCGTCTCTCTCACTCCGAGTTAGATGATATTGAAAAGGTGGCAGTCTGCTCCAGCCTCCGACTACTAAAACCAAAAGTGCACTATAGAGTCTAGAGCCATGAGATCATCCATAAATCTCGCTAGGACACTAATACAAATTATGCTTGCTTATCACACACTGTGATAACAAGTAAGATCTTAAGAGTCCTACGCATTATCCTCGTGGTATTGCCAGAACATCCGAGTGATACGAAAGTACTCACAATGAAGATGGAAATCCTTCTAGAGCCAACATCTAACAAGCTCTTGGTAGGTGACATGTGAGATCCACTATGGATTAAACTTGTGACAAATGGAAAGCAACGATGGTGCGATTCTTTATGAATCAAACTTGTTCCAGGCAGTGAATTGACGAATAGTTTTTGAAAAACCTTTCGATGTGCTCAACAACTGATTTTCGAGCACATTGACTGTGTATATCTTTCAAAACAAATGTGTTTCTGATGAAATTTGATTCTGTGCTATAAAACACTCTTGATGTGTCACAAAAATACTTTCTCAAGTGATACGTCAATTGATTTTCAAATCAATTTTTCTCATCAATCGGTAAGACAGTAACTAACCGATTCACTCTTATCGTGCTGTCTGCTTTGAGACGTTCCGATAAAGAGAACAGGCAAGTATGGTGATTCTGATGGTTGTACATTAGATGATCCGATACTTATACTGGAAATCCTGTCAAGGAGATTCTTCTTAAGATGAATCTACCTGATCACAGGTCGGTCCTCACGGATCCGGAGGTTAATCCAACCAGACTCGGGCGAATGACAAAGCCATATTCGTCCACAAGCTTTATTGCTAACTGTTTTATTACAGGTTCACGTAAAGATGGAGATGGAGATACCTCGTTCTAGTGGAGTCAATTCACAACCCCATGCTCACACTTAATGTTACTAATCAAAGACATCATGATAAATGAAAGACCTACAACACAGCTTCCGCAACTCTGATGAGTATCATCATGATCCAGAAAAGTGTGAGCATGCAGGTCCGAAGGTCACAACATCACATGAAGGCAATACTCCACAACAAGGATGATTAAGAGATTTTCTGTAGATGATGATCTCAAAGAAAGCTCAAAGATCACATAAGTCTAAGGAACAAAACTCAAAGATCACTACTTGCAGTATAGAGACTAATCTTGAAGAATCAAAAGACTACAAGCCAAAGTAAAAGATCAATTCAAAGATAGCTAGTATTCAATTTGTATTTTCTGGGGTGACCTCCTTTAAGGGCAGATTGTTAGGATTATGAAAATCCATGTAAAAGACTCGGTCACCCCGTGTAATGTCTAGCATAGGTTAACTCATAGCCTTAATATTAATCGTATGACTTATGGTGTTGGGCCAGGTCTTTACCCATATGTTAGCCCACACTATTTAAACCCACTCCACACATGAGAGGTGTTGGAAAAATCAATTGACACAACACACTCTTTATGTGTTTTTTTTTTCTCTAGTTCTCTCCCAACCATTTCTCTCTCTCTAACTTTCTCTCTCTAAGATCATAAGTGTGTAAAATTAGGAACCTACATAATCGATAACGGATTAATTTAGAATAATAACTTTTATTATTCACGGATTTAAACATTCTAATATAGGATACAATTTAAGATATATGTATAACAAAATACCAAGTATCATTATCATAAAATAAATTGTTCAAACATCCCTTAGCCAAATACTAACACAGATCTACATGAAACTAACTAGCTACACGAAGTCCCATGCTCCTGACATAGTTGGAGGTAAGCTTTCTCCTTTTAGGTAAAACCTTCGTAAAAGATTAGCCAGAGCTGTCATATGTGTGAAGTTTTAAGAAATCTATAACGCCTAGGCATTGCACATCATGAACATTAATGAATCTCCATGGTAGTGACTGTGCCTTTCGTAAGACTCCCGGTTCGTTAGCAAAATGAAGTGCGGCTGAATTATCGCAAAATTCTAATAGGTTCGTTTATTGTTGGTACTATACCAAGCCCTGAAATAAACTTCCTAATCCAAACATACGCAGCCCCTCCCCGCCCCCCCCTCCGCTTCCATCGTAACTTCCAAAGTAGCTATGTATTCAGCTTCTGTAGCAAACATTGCAGTAGTACTTTGTTTGGAGCTCTTCTAGTCCCACTCCACTCTCAACGCCTCCATTCCAAAATGAAGACATTATCCTGTCAGAGATTTGAAATCTTATCTCTTCAGTCTCAAATCCAGCATCGCAATAGCAATCAACTCGAAGTTCAGCTTTAGGATTTCCACCATAAACCAAAAACATATCTTTATATTCTTAATCTTAAGAATATTTTTCACAACAGTCTAGTGACATTCACCAGGATTCTGTTGAAAATGGCTTGTTATATTTTACGCGAACGCAACATTAGGTCTAGTAGATTTTACATCATACATAATGGAACCCACAGCCGAAGCATAAGGTACATTTTGCATGTGATTCACCTCTTCAGGTGTTGAAGCACCTTGTGTTTTGTTCAAGTCAAGTCTTTCTTGTAAGGGGATATGACCACGTTTGGAATTATCCATCTTATATCTCTTTAAGATCTTATCCATGTAAGCATTTTGACCAAGTCCAATCAATCGCTTTGACCTATCTCTGTAGATTTTGATTCCAAGAATAAATGCTGCTTCCTCCAAATCCTTCATAGCAAAACACTTTCCAAGATAATCATTTACACTTTGTAAACTTAGAATGTGATATCTCATGATGATTATGTCATTAACATATAAATGATAATACTAACATTACTCCTACTGAGCCTTTGATATACACAGGCACATCAAAATTTTTGAGGCAAAATCCAAAAAAAAAACCTTTTTGATTCCTCCATCAAATCTTTTATTCCAACTTCTTGATGCTCGCTTAAGACCATAAATGAATCTTTGAAGCTGCATACTTTTCTGGAATGATTAGGATCAACAAAACCTTCAGGTTGTACCATATAAATGTCTTCATCAAGATAACCATTTAAGAAGGCTGTTTTTATATCCATTTGCCATATCTCATAATCATAGTATGCCGCTATAGATATGAGAATCCTACTAAGCTCTAATGTGCACCGACCGGTGAGAATGTTTCTTCATAATTCAACCACGTAATTAATATAACCCATTTGCTACAAGACATATATATAGGTTGTAGTTCAATACCATCCATGTTAGTCCTTTTTTCTTAAAAAATCCACTTGCTCCCACAGTCTTACACAGTAAGGAAAGATCGACCAGGACCCATACCATATTGTCCCATCATGGATTCTATTCCGCATTATAGCAACAATCTACTATTATTAAATTCAAATCTAACATCGTGGCCTTTATAGCTATTGGGTTCATTAATATCCCCTAAGACTATGCGCCTCTCAGCTTCTACTTTATAGCTTAAAATGAATTTGGAGCTCAACGTGTCCTTTCAGACCTACGAATCGGAATCTCTTCCTCTTGAGGTGGTTCAAAACCTTCAACCTCCATAGGAATTTCGCTAGTATTTTCAAAATAGATTGTATCTTCATCTTAGATTTCTTCCAAGATCCATGTCCGCTCTCATTGGACTTCTGAGTTATGAGATTCTCAAAGAACCTCACAACTCGCAAAAACCTATTTGTTATTCAGTGGAAGTAGAAATAAGAAACCCATTAAGTTCCTTTGTGGTATCCTATAAAGATACACTTAACATATCTTGTTAGGAGTTTGTCAGGCGTATCTCACCTTCACAAGCGTCTCACTCACAATCCTCAGACCTTTAAGTATGACATATTTGGAACTTTCCCCAACCATATTCATATGGAGTCTTATCAACCTTCTTGGTTGGAACCATATTGAGAATGTGTGTCTCAGACTCTAAAGCATAATCCCAAAAGGATAACGGCAGAGTTGTAAGATTTATCATAGATCGAACCATGTCTAACAAGGTACAATTCCTTCTTTCAGACACCCCATTATGTTGTGGTGTGTAAGGAGGAGTAAGTTGTTGGAAAATTCCATAAGCTTTAAGAATATCTTTAAAATCTCGGCTTATTATTCACCACCTCGATCTTGATAGAAGAGCCTATTATCTTCCCGAGTTGATTTCCACTTCATTCTTAAAAAAACACCTTAATGTTTCAAAACCCTCGTGTTTATGTTTAAGAAGATAAACACAACCATAACGACTATAATCATCTGTGAATGTAATGAAGTAGCTAGCACCTTGTTTTGACACATGTCTAAGTGGACCACACACATCCGTATGTATTATTTCAAGAAGATGGCAGTTGACCTTTCTGAGAATGAGTGGGAAACGATATTCCTTGTCATCTTACCCGATAAGAACAAGATAGACGCATTGTATCAAATGACGACATCAGTGGGGGGCGCGTGATTTAGACGAAGTCGCCTTGCATTTGTGAGAGCGTGATCAAGTGCCGTTAGCGCGTGCCATAGAGAAGTGTGAGCAGGATGTGGAGGAGCTGAGGCAGATTATGGGGAGTACTCTCAATCTCTAATGCTATTCTATATCTGCAATACAGATTATTTGTGTTGCGCTGAGTCCTAACAGTGCTAGTAAGTCTAATTACATTATAAATAGAATTAACATAGGTACAAGATTATGCATATCAATTCATAAATACCATTGCTATGAATAACATAAAAATAAATGAGCATTATTCTTAGAAAACTAAAATCCAAATCATAAAACGCTGGACAAATCCATTTTCTACCAAACTGTGAACTGAAACAACACCTCTAAGTATAAAAGGTGCATAATGACAATTGTCTAAACAAATCACAAGGCCATTAGGCAAAACCCAAGTCAAAACTTCCTATGGCTTCTACTTGCGCACGAACACCATTGCCCTCATAAACATAGAGTACTCCCTTGTTCGTTTTTTGCTCCTGATTTCTTAAACCACTGTTCTTGTAAATACAAAATTAGAACCACAACCCGTTGTCAACACCCAGGATTTGTTACAGGAAAGAAAATAAATCTTAACTGTGAAGATACCTGAAGAACTAGTAGAACCAACTTGCTTCTTTTTCTTCAACAACTCAGCAAGATACACAGGAAAATTCCTCTTCCAATGACCCACCTCCTTGCAGTGATGGCAGGCGTCATCCTTAGCTGGGTGCTCTTTAGCAGAAGGCTTAGGGTTTTTAGGCTTAGGGATATAAACTTGTTTATCTTTTCTCTTGCTATTAGCTTTACCCTTGCCTTTAACTTTAAGTGATTTCTTGTTGGCCTTCTGGATTTTACCACTTTTAATCATCATTACTTGTGGTATTTTAGCCTTTTTAGGTAAACCCTTTTCATACTCAATGAGCATAGCATGTAGTTCACCCACTGTCTTCCCCATGTTATGCATATTGTAATTTCTTACAAAACCAGAAAGTTAAAGATAAGTCCTACTATAAGATCCCGTGGTAGCACATAACCAAGATGTTCCAATTGATCTACATGTCATTTCATCTGGATGACATATGCAGCAACTGGTTTACCCTCCTCTTGTTTGCAAGCATGGAAAGTTTGGATTAGGTCAAACCTTTCCACTTCAGCTTGTTTTTCAAACATAGCTTTAAGCTCTGTTATCATGTCATATGGCGAGGAGTTTTTAAACTCTCTATGAAGCTCAAGAGTCATACTACCAAGTATAAGACAAGCAACCTCAATATATGCATCATAAACTGCATTCCATTCTAACAGTACGTTTGCTGCATAATCAGCAGCAAGAGCCACAGGTAAAGGCTGTTCAATGATAAACATTTTCTTTTCATCTCTCAAGACTAACTTAAGTTGACGAAACTAGTCATTGAAATTATTTCCAGAAAGTTTTTCTCTTTCAAACATCGACCTGAAAGCCGAATGGTTATGTTTTTGATCAGGGTGTGTCATCTACACAAGCAGCATGTTAGAAGTAAGAATTAGTATTTTCGATCAAACTTCTTGATGAAATTAACTACCCATTTTAATCAAATAAACAATTAATTTTCCAAAGACTAGGATCCTACTTGACGTACCACCACAACATTAGTTGATCTGCTAGTGATGGTGTTAGGATTATGAAAATCCATGTAAAAGACTCGGTCACCCCGTGTAATGTCTAGCATAGGTTAGCTCGTAGCCTTAGATATAAAGTTGTTTAATTACCGTATGACTTATGGTGTTGGGCCGGGTCTTTACCCACATGTTATACCCACTCCATAGCCCACTTAGGGGCAAACAACTCATGTATATATAGCCCCTTTCCAGCATGGAAGGGTTGGTTGATCATTTCATAATACACACACATAAGGTGTAGTTTCTCTCACTAGAACTCACTTTCTCTCTCTACAAAGTAGGCCAACCCCTAGATCATTGATTGTGTTATGATATCCAATATCCTACAATTGGTATCAAAGCTCATGGGATGATTAGCTAGATTGTGTGTGCATTTTCTTGGTTAGTTTAGATCAAAAGTTTGGTTTTTGAAGGTTTATGGTCTTATTCTTGACACTCTTTGATTCTCACATTTGTGATGTTAAAGTTAGTGTTTTTATAGTTGTTATAGCCTTCTAGGATCAAGTTGTGCAAAATAAACCAAGCAAAAACGTTCAAAAGGGTGGTTTTTAGGTGTCTTTAGGTGAAAAAGTTCGTATTTTCTTGACTGCGTTTTGTCTCACTGGCATATTCCTGGTTGCGTTTTGCCTCCTGCATTTTGTCAGAAAAGGACACTGCGTTTTGTCATTTTTTGAAGGACAACTGTACTGTGTTTTGTCTTATTAGGAGCTGCGTTTTGTCTCCTGCGTTTTGCTTCCTGCGTTTTGGTTTATCAAAGGTTGCGTTTTGATACTGCGTTTTGTGTCACTGCGTTTTGTGTCACTGCGTTTTGTGTCACTGCGTTTTGTGTCAAGATACTGTGTTTTGTGTCACTGCGTTTTGTCTCAAGATACTGCGTTTTGTGTCACTGTGTTTTGTCTCAAGATACTGCGTTTTGTCTGACTTCACTGCGTTTTGTGTCCTGCGGTTTGTCTAGAATAGGTTGAGATTTGCCTATGCGTTTTGCCTAATTGAAGACCCATATTGCGTTTTGCCTAGGAGGAACTCTGCCCAACTCATTTCTTGACTGCGTTTTGTCTAAGGCTCTTCACTGCGTTTTGTCTCCAACAAATTAAGATTTGTCTAAGGCTCTTCACTGCGTTTTGTCTCCAAAAACCACATAAATTTAGTGTTCTATGTTTTTTGGTCTTGATCATCATATTTGCTTAATAATTTTAACAATTAACAAGATTAATATCATATATTGCCTTCACGATAAATTGCTTGTATTTATCATGAATGCCAAATTAACAATTAATCTAACATAAAACCGGATCAATTTAACAATTTTAAACATATCAAGTTTTATTCATAAAATTGCATACAACCTATAAATCGTCTAATCAATTTTAATAACCAATAAAAATTGGATCTTGATGCATAAAGATCGAATCTTGATGCATAAAGATCGAATCTTGATGCATAAAACGCCCAAAAGGGCTTAAAAAATTAATCAAGAACCCTAATTTGTTTGTCTAATTTTATTCCTGTAATTACAAATTCATAGACGATGGCTCGTGATGCCACTGTTGGGTTTTTAGAACTAATAACTATTATATCACGAGTACGCAGCGGAAAGATAACACGTATAGAACTTATAATTAACAAGATTGAAGTGTATACCTTTTTGCACGAAACGATACAACGCTTTAATAGGTAACCGTTAACACCGTCTTGAATATACGCGTATACATGATTAATTCTCGTTAACATATCTAGTCCCTTTAACTTTTAAATGATTAATTCTCGTTAACATTTAACGATCGTTTGTTAAACACTAATTAATATATTACTTTACTATATATTCTCGTTATTCTACATATAAACGTGTGCGTCCCCGTAGGCTCGAAACGTTTCCGGACATATATTAATTATACGTGGGGACATATTCAACTGATATTGTAGGATAAGATAGCTTCACATTTTGGTTAGAAAACCTTTGAGTTTTCCATATTGATCACCTACATATTTAGGCTACGAACGAGATGTTTTACGCTCTATATCTTAGGCTATACATTGACATAGTTGCAAATAAATCATGGCACAATCAGTCAAGTAAAAATTCATTATAAAATATATCAGAAGCTAAAATATCAGAAAACAATAGCTATCAGTCAAATTATTAGTATATTATTTTAAGGTTAACTTTAACCCATGTAATATTACAAAGCTTAACACTCTGTTCTCGAGTCTAAATTTAAAAGAATGGAAGGGGATGGGTTGGGATGAGATGGGAAGGGCAAGTAAGGGATGACATTGTGAAGAAAGTGGTTATTACGAATTGTGTTCTTGAGTTTGTATTTTTAAGTAGGAAGGAAAGGATGAGGAAAATAACAAAATTACTAATATACCCTCAAAACTAGATATATTAATTAATTCTTGCTGCTTCAATTTGATGACATCAACAACAAAATCTTCATGCCCAAAAATAATGTTGATATCTCTTTCATAAATCTTGTCTTTTGTGTAGTCCCACAAGCAAAAGCAAGATACATAAGATGTAGTTTATACTCAAACAAAAAAGAACCAAAATAACCAAAAACTTACATAGGACCTCAACAGACAAAGCCCCTAACAAGAACTAGAACACTACAATAACTAGCCAACCACAACTGAAAATATCAAGCCACTACCCACATGAGAAAAAATAAAACCCATGTGCAATAAAAGATACCTTATCGAATTGGCCAAGATGCCACTTCATAAATAAATTGCATTATGGTTATATAGCATGTATCCCCCTCGCTGGGTTTATAAAAATTGAAAGATTGAATTGCTTCGATGGCTATGAACTAACCTTAACTGTATAGGGAAATCTGAGTGATAGCAAAGGTTTATGGATGAAAGACACGTCCCATCCAACTTTCATTTTAAACGGACTTCGGTCTCACGCAACATGGATGGTTTATGTCAATACAGTGGTTAAAAACAAGGATGTACAGCAAACACGTCGTTTGGTCATGAAAATGAACTGTAAACCAGACCTTAACTTTATATTCTGTTGGGGTAATTGATTAGAGTTTAGTATCTATGTGAGACCATTGTACAGACTACATTACATAAAGAAATCAGTTTACAAGTCATTTCTACGCCTACGTTGATCTTACAAACTATACTAGCGAAGACCTTACCTAAAATGCTACAGAACTTATGGTCTGTTTTTTTATTTTTACCTATATGTTGTTACGTTTACCTTCTTCACAACAAGAGCAATTATTCAAGGAAAGGGTGTGGTTGTAACCAAATTTCTAACACATTACAGATCGAATTAAGACGTGGTGTGATTCACACCATACGGAGTTAAGTCTGTACGTATTGATGCTGGTCCAAGTAGGTTCTATAAGCTAATCAATCATTTAAATTCCATCAACACATGATAAAGTATATACCAATTCCTTGTTTAGTGGCCAAATATGTAAATAAGAGCTATGTTTGCCTTACAGATGCAGTTTACAGCCAATAACAGAGAACTGAATTTTGTAAAAAAAGGGATAAGGCTTGGCGTTTACACATTGAGAAGACCATGCAAATTACAAAAAGTTATTACTATGAATTCTCATCATAAACAGACTTATTTGCTTATTATTGGTAGGGCCAATATACATCTACCAGAACATTTGAAAAATATCTAATGCATATGAATGCAACATATGACTAATTGAATACTAATAATTGTACCTGTGTAACACATATACTTTCTTATATATTGAAAAACAAATATTAGTCATGTTTGGAGTAATTGCTAGATAAAAAAATGCTATAGTTGTTGTGAACGGATACAGTTTGATCCTACCACAATATATGAATAGTATCTACACAATTATTGATCTACACAATCAATGAATATGACAACTAAATAACACAAACTTGATGCTTTGATCCTACACAATTATTGATCCTACACAATAGGGATACACTTACAGAGTTGGTTTCTTGATTGAGAGAAGAAACGGCTGCTCCTGCGGCCGTTTGGTACATTTGGTTTCTTGATAGCTGCTGTGATATGTGAAACTAGGTCAAAACTATATGGAACCTGCATGATGATTGGGGATAAAATTGTAATTTTACACAAGCCCATGATGTTACAGACCCATTTTCCTTCCTAATCCCCCAAAAATGGACGGAACAAATTTCTACCCAAAAGCCCATAATTTCCCTCCCTCCTACCTTCCTGTCCCTAGCTTTCCATTTAAAAAACTCAAGAAACACAATATTTTTTTTGTTATTTTCCTTCCATACCCTTCCATTCCATAAAAAAAGAACTCGAGAACAGAGAACATAAGAGAATTCAAGAAGAGTTACCGTCCAGCATTGAAAAGGGACGTAAGGAAGAAAAAATGATGAGCAAATGGGCTACTTTTAGTTTCTTTTCTGTAAAATTGTCATATCACAGTCAAGATTTCAATTGAATAATACTCCGCGTCAAAATGGACATGGAACTAGTCGATGGTGTTGAGTTTTGTCATCAATACTTCTCCAACGCAAGCAATGGCGGATCTTGAACATTTATTTTGGGGGGGCGAATTATTTTAAGCATACCAAAATAAAAAATTAGACAATAACTTTTAGACGTAAAGAGTAATAATTACTCTACCTGTCACAAACTTTGGGGGGCCGGGACCTCCCTTGCCTCCATTGAAATCCGCCACTGAACGCAAGTTATGGCTGTTATGCAACGAAAGTATATTGTTAATAGTGAGTTTCTCTACAAAATTTCTTCTATACTTGAATTTACCATCCTAACCTTAGACAATTTTTTACCAAAGTCTAAGTAAAAGAATATAATGTGAGACCATACAATGTTTGTGCACTATGCAACATAGAAGTTCCTTTGCTTTCATTGGCTGGTTTCTGAGTATGTTCACAGTAACTAACCACGTAAATAAGGTCATTATTAGCAATTATCAAGTATCAATACCGTTTCTCAGTAACAAACATTTTTCTTAGGCATGGCACGTATATATTCAAATTATGTTTGGGCAATGTTTGTTTCAATGCTTTACAAGGTCGCACCCTCCTCAGTCCTCATGAGCTTAATAACTAAACATATCTGGAAATTATTTGCTTAAATATTAAGAGGTTTCTGCATAATATTTCAAAAAAAACCGTGAGATTTATGATAAATTATTGACTAGACAATAAGCGACTGGACTTATTTCAGCCTTGAGTAATTATATTACGAACTCAAGAAAGTTGATGTTGATTCACTAGATACGCATAAATAACTTCTCCCCATACACCAAGGGTTTGATACTGCATTGAACTATGTAGGGAAGGTGTATGCATGGTTCGTATGGTTTATGACTCTGTAGCTACCTCTTTCAGTGTTGGCCTATACCTTCCATTGAGATTCAAGTATTGCATTGCAAGGTTCGCAACTACCAAGAGCTCATCTCCTCTAGTACCCTCTTTAATTGCGTCAAATATAAACATGACACGGCCTTCTTCCATAGCTAGCATAAAATGTGTTGCCAAACTTCTGTTTTCACCAAAGTTAGTATGGGAAATTGGCCTTTCTCCGGTCAATAGTCCAACCAAAACAACGCCAAAACTATAGCCATCACTCTTTTCAGTGAATTATAACAACAGTTTGGTTCAACAAAAAAACCAAAAACAAAAACAATAAACAGCTCCAAAGCTAAGGTCTAGATTCTATTTGTAATAGCTATTTCAATTAAAAAAAATCTGAGGATGAATATGGAACTAATATATGATGTTGAGTAATGTCATCTGTTGGAATGTGGTAGTTGAATTAGCCGTATATGACTAGGAGTGTGTGAGCCTATTGGGGGCACACACGATAAAACATTTAGAGCGCGTTATGTTGCTTCACGAAACGATTCTAGGTAAACCTTTGGACATTGTACGATTAAGACAAGAACTTTGTGTGTCCCTATGTGCTAGCCGGCCAAGGGGAAGGTTCTAGGAGGTGTCTTGGTTCGATGTATGTTGGAGATAAGGAGGTGGAAGTATTGGTGATAAGGCTTAAGGGTTGTATGATAAGGTTTAAACTCTAGGAGTTTATTCTTATCACTTTGAGACTTTGAGGCTATATAAAGACCTCAAACTCTACTCCTTATGGCCGGCCAAGGTAACAAGAATACCATAGATCTTCCTTTTGCATCTCTTCTCTCCAAAACAGCTGAAACAAAAACTCCTATACCAACAACAGTATCCTAATTTCGGTTAAACTTAAAAACCTTTCTGTCCTAATTCGGTTTTAAATCCAATTTGGGTTTTTCCGCTTGTGATTCGATCCCAGGTTAATTCCAGAAGGTGTTGTACATTGGTTTACATATTGTCAAGGTGTGACAATAGGCAGATTCGAGCTAGGGTTTGTGGATCTCTAATTCGGTTGTACTGTAGCAGGGTTACAACCGAATTCGGTTAAAACCCTACACTTCCTTTCTGTAATTCGGTTCTGTTTCTTGTGAGGGTTTCGGTGACCGATTTTCAGTGGGTTTTGGATACAATAGTTGTATTGGGTATACGTGAGGTTTGGACTAGCATCCGGGCGTGCTTGTTTACGTGTTTGTGTGAGCACTCGTAGAAAGGATGACAACTTATATCACTCGTTTATCATTCTTGGGTTTTAATATTTTGCTCGGTGTCTACGATGTATGTTTACCTATTTAATTTACATGGTCCCTTATTGTGTTTTACATGTGTGTTAATTATTATACTAGACTAGATCTATCCGCTGCGTACTCGTAAGAGTTAATTGGTTAACTTGATTGTTAAATTACAACATCATCAATACTTCTCCAACACAAGTTATGTCAGTTAGATAGTGGTGTCAATAGTGAGTTTCCCTACAAATACTTTGTTGTTACATATAACATTGAATTGCCAATTTGCAATCCTGTGTTTATTGAAATGCCTACGCAAGACTACCCAAATGCAATTGGACTTCTTTTCATGAATTTCATTTGTTATATATTTATTTATCTAAATAAGAATTCCCAAATTATAGCTTTGTATGTAGAATCTAGACAATGCCCTTCCAGTTTAAATGGTATATTATCTTACATAATTCATGCTTTTAATTTCAAATAGGTTTAACGGGTCAAACTTGTAATTATTTCAATAAAAAATTCATATGGGTTTACAGCTTACTATTTTAGCATGTTAATTCATATTTTGTTACAATATATAGGCCCATAGAAGAAATATGTTCAATGATTCTCAAGGTTGCTACTGCAAGTATACTGCATGTGTTTCAGATATGGTTATCTTGTAAGTACTTTTCTTATTTGCAATTCAAACTGTTATAATCTATTTTCTACAATTTTTCTTATTGCATTTTATAGCTCTGCTAAATTACAATTAAGACCACCACTGTTTTAATTAAGATAAGACGAACATGACACTTCCCATGGAGAATCTTGGCCAATGTAATAACTTTAGTTACAAAAAAGTTTCTCACACATGATTGTAGTGATAAGTTGGATACTGGAACACTCCCCATGCATTGGTCTTTCTCCTATTAATAGTTCAACCGAAACAACTCCAAAATTATATCTATTACTATTTTCAGTGATTTTAGTAGACCGAAAATACTCGGGATTTGGTAGCCAAACGTACCTTTGACTGATGTGGTCAAGTTTGTTTAATCAAATGATGTGACCTTGAAGTTCTAGAATCAAACTTTGATTCTGTATTTATCATCCAATAGTATACTGGAAAGAAATTTCCCTGCAACATCTGAACCCATTAATCTCGTCATCAAATATCATACTACTGCATATGATTTTGACCACATTCCTATGACTGATAAGGGAAAGAAAGACCACCTCATTAATAAACTGCTTTAACATACCTTCGCAAACTGCACGTTTTTTGTTTCAGAAACAATGTAAGCCATGTTCCTTCCTTTGATGAAAAGGATAATAATAAACTCTACATGCATATATTGTTTGGAATGAACTTCTGTTATGAGATAACATTTGAGATTAGCTTTTAGTTGCAGAGGCAATTCAGAAATTCTAGCAGAAGACTTTGTTATGGGAACGAGCCAAACAGGTAAATCAGAATAGATTAGTTCAAGTGTAAAGGGAAACATGGTTTGAAGTTTAAACCAAACGAATGTCACCCAGAGTACTATTTTTGATGTACAACACCTCCTAAATGATCTTATTGCAGCACAAAACAAAATTATTAAAATAGTCCTATTATAGTCATATTTAGTACACTAATTCATATACTCTAATAAAGTGTCTAAAAACTGGTCACAAAAGTTTTTCGGGTTAACCCAACGTGGCCCGCTTGACCAGCATTGAAGTTACCCGTTTTGACCCATTGACCACCTAGCCTGACCTCCCTGTTGTTTCGTTGTTATATCAGTTTCACCATAAATTGTCTGTTGTAATTATCAATTGTTGTTTTAAATATTGTATGCTGAATTTATTGCAACCAAATCTTGTGATAAGAACAAATGCAATTGCAAAGAAAATTACTTAACAGCAAATCCAGTTTTAGTGAAGAAGCATACTTTTGTATCAATCATTGTCAAACATACATGACCGAAACCATGTGATAGTGAAGATGAACACTCAATATGCAATTGCAAACTTACATGACCTGGGATAGCAAGTTCATCAGTAGCTCTGTCATCTGACATTTAGAGCTGCAACATGCCTGTAATTAGCATAAGTGCAAGACAAGTTTTGACTACTTAAAAATGCCACATGCCACAACGAATAATATTCATGGAGACATACACTTTGCCATCTTCATTTATACAGAAGATAGAAATAAAAATATGCACTAAATATTGATAAAAAAAGTAAACATTATTTTCATATCAAACCAGTGTGAAACTGAGGTGCATCCAGAGTACGATGCGGACCAATGCAGACAGCCAAGAGAATGTTATACTTAAAGAAAGAAACTGCAACACAAAAATGTGATTTATTCGATGTACTTGGCCACACACTTAAGACCACATAAAAAATTATATTATTGTAGGAAACAAATATAAAAATGTCAATACTTAGATGGCAAACCTTCTCCACGAGGCATTTTCCTTGATGCCAAATCTTCAACATCCTTCAGCTGATAATAGTGAGGTGCTATTTCCACAAGCCACTCGAGTTTTATTTCACTGACTTGTCTCATGTATTCCTTACTTGTATCTACTAGCTCGTTGTATACCACGTACCTCGGAAGTACATTTGCTAAACCAGAACTCGGATGAATATACACAGTCTGAGCATTTTTAATAGTTCTGTATCCGTTCATTTGGAATTTTGCTGTGTTTGGGAAGTATCCTGCTGTTATTGCCTTCTTAATTGCTCCCAAATCACCAAGGTTTGAGGTTAGCTCGATATCAAGTCTTTCCATGATCCCCTTCAGTTGATCTCTTATGTCCCGAGCACGCTTCATGCTTCTCCCCTGTACGTAATTCTCATAACACCACTGAGTTGAGAATTCTGTTTCCTTCCACCCATTGTAAACATTAAGCATTGCTATGTGGTCCCCAACATCACCCACGTGAAAATTCTTATGAGCATTGTCTGCAAGTACTTTTTCGTTTTTCGGACGATAAAAGATGGAGCATCCGACAGACAACATGGCAGCAATTGAAATGATCTCTTCTGAGCATTTATACTTGTTGGACGCTACAATCATTTTGGACAACATTGGATCAACTGGGAATTCTGCCATCTGTCTACCCAGTTTTGTCAACTCACCACATTTATTTAGTGCATTTAATGCAAAAAGTAGCTCCAAGGCTTTGAGTAACGCCTCTTTCGATGGTGGATCCATAAAATCAAAGTTTACCAAATCGTCAATCCCAAGACTTTTTAGGCTTAGCACAACATTGGCAAGGTTGGTGCGCTGAATTTCGGGGACAGTATTATCATCCATATCATTAAGATAGCTGTATTCAGTATACAACCTGTAGCACTTTCCAGGACCTGTTCGCCCCGATCGACCAGCACGCTGATTAGCAGAAGCTTTTGAAATAGGAGTGACCTGTAAAGATTCCATACCTGTGCGAGGGTTATAAGAATTCAATTTCACAAATCCAGGATCTATCACGTACTTAATACCATCGATCGTCAACGATGTTTCTGCAATATTAGTGGCCAGTACCACCTTCCGCGCTCCTTCAGGAGTTGGTTCAAATATTTTAGCCTGAAGCTCCGTGGGAAGATTGGCGTAAATGGGGCATATAATCAGCTCTGGTATTTTACTCCCAAATCCCCTCGTTCGATGTTTAAGGATCTCTTCGGCTGTTTCTATTTCCTCTTGTCCTGTGAAAAAGATCAATATGTCACCATCTCCTTGTGGCTCATTAACGTTGAATCTCAAGAGCCCTGACAATAGCAGCATCCATGTAATCCGGTTCAGGTGTTTCGGTGTAGTATATTTCTACTGGAAATCGTCGTCCTGGAATGTCAATGATTGTGCTGAGTCGAAAATAGTCACTAAATTTCTTAGATCAAGGCGTAGCACTTGATATAAGCACCTTGAGGTCAGGACGGGCCTTTGCAATATCCTTAACCAAACTGAACAAGATGTCAGTGGATAAACTCCTTTCGTGAGCCTCATCCACAATTAGAACACCATAACCCGAGAGATCTGGTTCCCCAGTATCTCCCTAAGTAACATACCATCGGTCATGTACTTAATAACCGTCTTTTCACAAGAACAGTCTTCAAACCTGATCGAATACCCAACCTCTTGACCTAGCCTCACACCCATCTCTCAGAGAAACTCTAGCAGCAACACTCATTGCAGCCACTCTTCTTGGCTGCGTAACCCCTATTTTTCCACGCTTGGTGTATCCAGCCTCATGCAGATACTGAGGAATCTGTGTAGTCTTCCCGGAACCGGTCTCAGCTACAATGACAAGAATCTGATTATCCTCAATTGCTTTAAGCAAACGCTCCTTCTCCGGATATATAGGTAAGCTTTTTCTATCTTCCAATGCACTCTCATACGCCGATATTCATCAACAGATTTTAACCGTTTTTTCTGATTTGCTTCCTGCATTACCATCTACACCCGCACAATTTCACTCTGCAGCGTCAAAACATATCATACCGATTCCTCTTTAGATTGATTTTTATTCTTGGACCCGAAATTTAATGTTGCTTTTCTAATCTGTTGATCCTCCCATGCTACTTTTCCATCTTTTTCAGAATCATTATAACGCGCTACAGCAACTTTAAATCTCTTGTTTTGATTGACACAACCTGCTTTATCATAAGCATCAGGCATCTTATACTCGTTATCATCATCATAATTATATCTAGAACGCTTTTTAAGTAAACTTTGTACTATTATTGTGGCATTAGCTCCTCCGCTCGGTTCCGTCACCTTGGTAACCCTCGTATAAAACTTTTGATCTTCGACGTTCATGCATGTATTCTCGACCTTCTTTTTCTCTACTCTTTTCAAATATTTTTGCCTATGGAAAGTTTCCTTTAAAAATTCGGTCGTTCTTGTTCCTCCCTCTTCTGTGACATCTTTACGTACTATATTGAAACTTGAAAGGCTTTAATTCACAATGATAATAATGGGATTATTGTTTGATCGATGGTTCGATCGTACGTATTGAAGAGTTTATGAATGATCGTTAATTATAAGGTTTGGGAATATATTATATATGGGTTAATTGTCGGTTATTGTTGTGAAAGATAAGTAGAGGTTTTTTTTTAAAGATAAGTAAAGAGGTTATTTAATTAGAATGAGTTTTATACTTTTATTTATGAGATTTATATATACGAGGGCGTTTTTGGTCAAATATAAATAACTTCATTGGCCGACTAGAATTTAGTTGCACGTGCAGTGTGATCACCAAGTTTACGTGGACGTTACTTAATTTTTTTAGTAATACTTTGTAAAAAACAAATAAAATGATTACAATGTGCAATAATATAATGTCATCTTGACTTTTTAAAAATTAATTTTAATCAATTAAATATCAAAGTGAACGTTCATTTTACAATCCGAGTCGTTTATATTTCACCACTTTCCAAATAATAATAATACTTAATGCTTCTTTTATCTTATAATATTTTTTAGTTGTTTCAAATTAATTGTTCACTTCCAAAAATAAATAAAGAGTTTAGATTAATTTTAAAATATCACTCTCACTTGAAAAGTTAGATTATTTTTTTATAAATGTCTGAATGATTGTTCGTTTTTTAAGCATATGTTGACAAACACACGGGTTCGTTTCACCCCAGTCAACACACGTGTTACAGACACAGTTATCATTTCAAATCCTCGGTTTCACAAAAACTAGCTCGGTTTTTAGTCCAACGAACCCGAAAAATTCAGCCCAATACTTTATAATAGTGTTGCAAAAAGTCGGCCTAGGCGGGGATTAACCGCCTTGATTTTCACTAATCGGCCTTATTAATCGGTATGGTCAAAAATCGGTCAACATACCGATTAATCGGTCAAATCGGGCATAAATCGGCTAACTCGGGCAATAAATTCGGTTTAATGTCAACTCGGTTTCGGAATAGATTGAATTCGGCCACCAAACAGGGGATAAATCCGTCAAATCGGACAAAAATCAGGCAAATCGGACATATATTTTCAAAATTTTATAATTTTATATATAAAAAGTCCAATCCGATTAATCCATGATTAATCCCCCGCCTAACCTTAATCACTAGCCACTTTTGCAACCTTTATTTAGGAAGAACAAAAAAAGATATATCCATGGTAATTGGTTAATTGGGTTAATCTGTTCCATATGTTATCGAGATAAGGTGGACATTTAATTGTTGACTTAACCTTGATCACCAAGTATAAACTATTAGGTTCCGTTTGTTTTTTTTGTTTTTCAAAGGTTTTACTTTTTTAAAAGAAAAAGGTACATCAAAAGTATTCACATGTAGAAAAAATACAGTTTGTTTTTTGTTCTATTTAAGTTAATTCTTTATTTTATCTTTCTTTATATTTTTTCACTGGGTGTTTTTGTACGTTTTCTTACTTTTGGTACGTGTTTTTTCCATTTTCGTTGTCTTTGAACGTTTTTTTTTTTTACGTTTTCCGTAACGTTTTTTTGTCCGTTTTTACTTTTCGTCGTTGTTGTAAGTTTTGTCCGTTTTTGTTTTGTTTTTACGTTTTGGCAATTTTTTTTACGTTTTCGTTTTTTTCGTAGTAAGAAACAGACGAAACGTACGAGAACCGACGAAACGTAAGAAACAAAACAAAAAACACACTGAAACTTAAGGGAAAACGAACGGAAAATCGTAAGGGAAATTAAAAAAGGAACGAAAACGTAAGAAAACGAACGACAACGTAAGAAAACAGACGAAAACATAAGAAAACGAACGAAACGTAAGAAAACAGACGAAAACGTAAGAACACATACAAAAACGTAAGAAAACGTACGAAAATGTAAGAAAACAGACAGTAGACGTAAGAAAACAGATAAGAAAACGATTAAAAATTGTACAAAACAGGACAAAATCGTAAAAAATATCGGAAACGGATGAATGAAAACTTATAAAAACGTACGAAAGAATAATAGCATTTCAACGGATGAAAACGTAAGAAAACATACAAAAACAGATAAAGACGGTTGAAAACGTATGAGGATGTATAAACAAAAAAAAGTCTGAATTATTGAATTATTGAATTATTGTCTAAAAAGTGAAAAGAAGTGAGAAGAAGAGACAAAAAGTGAAAGATTTTGTCTAAATTAGTGAAGAAATAAAAAGTGCTTTTTAGCACTTATGTCGGAAAAAAAAACAAAAATTTGCGCGCCCGCAGAGAAAAAAAGATAAGAAGTGGAAAAAAGTGCTTATTGGGAAAAACAAACGACACCTTAGTCGTCTACTAAACCAAAACAGAGCTTGAATCTTCAATTTCTGATATGCTCGAGTATTATGTGCACTAGGTCTTTGTGAAACAGATGTATATATTTTGCTGTTATACTTGCTTGAATTACCCTAAATGAGAAGTATTTGGTTGTGATTCTCATCAGCGTGTAGATTTCTGGTTAATCTTTGAACTGATTGAGGAGGTACACTATGACCAGAATCCATTGTATTAGCATGCAATAATCTTATACGCATACATTGAAATATATTTACTCGTTGCTACAGTTTTGACATTTCATATATTTCAATGCATTTGTTGAATCACAAGTGGCTCCATTATGTACACTCGACATATCTCATAATGGATGCTAAAAACCAAGGGAAGAATGGCAGAAAGAGTAATGTGCAATCACACGTACCAATATAACTATTAAACTATAAAAGCAACCTATGTTTTTAACGAAAAGATATTGACCAAATAAGTACAGAGTCTACATTGTTATATCAAACGAAGCATCTGGTAACTGGTAGGTTACCAGACACATTGGTGATTTGTCAACATGAAGACGATTCAGATTTTTTCCATCTTAAAAGTCCGTTTTTTGGCTACAGCTCATGTCTATACTTCTATTTCTGTAATTCCT
The DNA here is from genome assembly GCA_026074375.1 of Tanacetum coccineum. Taxonomy (NCBI): domain Eukaryota; kingdom Viridiplantae; phylum Streptophyta; class Magnoliopsida; order Asterales; family Asteraceae; genus Tanacetum; species Tanacetum coccineum. The sequence goes on from BQNB010030486.1 coordinate 25,150, forward strand.
CCGGAGTAGTATCAACATTATGATACTTTTTTCTTTGGATACAAATTGTATTTAAAGCAAGGGGGTTTTTATTTCAATGTAGAAAGCATGAATGTTAAACCCTTTAATCCACCTTCTTCCTTTATAAAGTTTTAATCGGCCAATACTAGCAATGCAAACAAAAAGAGAAGCAGTGAGATGATGGTTTGAACCTCACATTAGCATCGGTGGCCATTTCAGCTGTCTTCCGCCAAGAACGTGCAAATGAAGATGGTAAACCGATTGACCTACACAAACAGATAGCAAACTTGACTTAAAACCTGTGATCATTCTTATGCTAGTAATCATATGACAGGAGGATTGAATTGCTAACAAAATGAATAAACATACAACACCTTGTCCTAATTATAGCAAAATGAAAAGAGCTACAACTTACATGCAGTGGCACCGCTATTAATGACAACACGGAATCCATCAACGATGCCTTCTTTTTCTGCAACTATCTTGGACGCATGAAGAAGATGACCCAATATGTCTTCATGTCTTGGTTCAGCCTTGAGGACAAAAATACGGAAACAAAATTTAAAGATCACCGAAAAATTTTATAACAGTAAAATATGAATTGTACTGCTACAACATTATCACGAATATGATATTCGCTGCCAGTAGGTATATTATCACGAATATAGAGAGTAAAAAATTGTTCTCTTGTTAAAAGTATAACCATATATTAGTATAAATAAACCAAAAAAGAGAACAGATATGGTATACAACGTAAACAAGTCATGAATGAGCAGAAGGTGATTTAAGGTATACATTTTATGCATCCAGTTGACTTCCTTCTACGATTTCCTTCCCATTTCATATAGTTTTCCACTGATATCTTGGATATCTGCCCTCATAGTTATCCTTTTCATAATTACCAGAGAAGCATATATATTCCATATTAACTCATATACAACATCTAAAGCTTCATATGGCCAAAATTACACAACTGTATAAGAGGGACACTCGTATTATACAGATCTTGAAAAGACCCTTGTGTTATCCTTTTGAGCTCTATATTACTCAGGTACATGCTTGATTACACCTTGTGCCTAGGCGATTGTAAGGCTGTTAATCGGGTAAACCTGGCCCGAATAAGCCTTATTCGTGTCGGGTTAATCGGGTTTTGAGGAAGAAAAACCGTACCCGTACACGACCCTAACAAGGTGTGGGTTATGCGGGTTGTGGGTTATTCGGGTTCGGGTTATTCGGGTACGGGTTAACCCGAATAAGCAAAATTATAACATAAAAATACAAATAAGTGGGTAAATTTCTATAGAAAAACCAACGAAAGGTACGGGGAAACATTAAAAATCTCTTATGCAGGTTATTCAGGTTAACCCGGAACCCGAATAAGGTTGAAGTCTCTCCTACCGACTTTAATAATAGTTCTGGATTAATCCGGCTAACCGAATAATGTTTTTCACTCTATATAAACCCAGACCTAATAAAGCTTATTTCGGGTCGGGTCGGGTTAGTCGGGTTCGATATTTTTGACAGCACTAGCTACATGTGGAACCCTTTCTCTCAAAGATTACAGGATTACCCCCATGCAAATGATAGCTCCAAAATGAAGTTGTATCCTTTATGTGTAACTTAACAGAATACTTGCAAAGGAAGGTAAAAAAGGAACAACCTTGCCAAGCTCTGTTAACCCATCTCTAAGCTTTGGGATGACTAAAACATGTACGGGTGCTTGGGGATTAATATCACGAAATGCTAATACTTTTTCATCCTCATAAACAATGCTGGAAGGGATTTCCTTTGAGATAATTTTGTCAAATCTGCCACAAAATCAAATTCACAAAGTTATATAAAATTTTCATCATGTGAGGGGAGAAAAAAGAGAATTCTATAGGTTAAAACCTGAAGATGAAGAAGTTCATACATACTCGACATAAGAAAGTATACAAAAAAAGAGAACAGATATATGACCAGTTTTCCTTAAAAGCGATTACAGATCTGCAGATAATGGCTGCTGGTTTTTCATATTTGGCAATATGCCTTTTTCAATTTAAGTACCTATCTATATGACTATATTACTTTGATGTACCTATAAACTCTTCCACGACCAAAAGATCAATCACATATACCTTGTTGACTCGCTATTATAATTGAGGCTTTAACGATTATTGAAGATTTTTAAAGATAATAATCAAAGTTAAAATAAACGTGAACTGCTTATGATGTACTAGAAAACAGTGTGATCCTCATTTAACAAAATAGGGACATTACATTGTTGGAGCTCCAGTGTTGGCTTCGGTTGCAGCAGCTCTAGCAGACGCCTCTTCGTCATGTGTTGCACTCACCCGAGACATGGTCCTACAAATTGAAGCTACCAACATAAGTAAGATATAGAAGCATTCCATACAGCAGATGTTAAAAACTCTCTCAGTCGACTTTTGAAAGTGATTTTTTTTTTGTCTGCAACAAAAACATCGACCCATGAAGATAAGAGCACACACAATAATGTTACATAATAAATACAGTAGTTTGTAAAAGGGCAATAAAAGGGTGGTTATATTTATGGAATTAGCACCCTCTACTCCCATATATTAGAAATTGGGTAAGAGTTGTGATGATAATATTGGATAATCTACTTAAAAATCGTTCCAAATAAATAATTTATAAGACAGAAGAAAGGCAATTATTGGAGAAAATGAGTACCTGAGCGTCCATTGTCGAAATGGAAGTTGGGAAATTGACTGAATTGAATGTCGTTGCTTGAAAGCGCTTCTAATTGTTATTGCGGAGCTCCTGCTGATTTCATTAATTAATTAATTATTAAGTGAACAAGTTTAAAAAATAGAAAAATATGATAGTTGATGAGGTGTGTTTGGTTGTTTGTTTGTTACCGTGAACAAGTAGTAGGTGGGTAGTAGAGATTGATTGAAGCCATGGTTTGGTACCATCGGCTGGGCTGGCTGATGAATATTACACCAACTTGTTTCTTATTTTTTTTTCCTTCATAAATAAAGAAATTGTTTTTAAGGACTATACTTTTGTAAACCGTTCATTTCGATAACCGAGTATCCCATATTCTCACCAGACTGGTACATGCGTAATGCGGCGGCGACTACCTTGTGACTATATTTTGCGGCGAGCAAATGTTATCCGGCTAAACGTTTTTTTAACAACAACTGTACAAATAAATGATAATTTAAATTAAAATAACTTTAAACAATAATAATGCAAAGTATTTCATATCCAAATAAATATAAGATCCAAACGAAAAAAAAAAACACATAAGTAGCATCTTTGAAACATATGTTAAAATAGACCGGTACCCGCGCGTTGCAACGACGAGTTCCCGTATAATTAAATCTTTCGGCGAGGGGCTAGGCGGGGTTCAAGGACCAGAAGAACCTTTGATGGTTGAATCTATTGTGTGTGAAGTATGATTAGTTTGTGTTGTAGCTTTTTGATTCTTTCATAAACGATGAGTTCTTTTTGTATTAAGATTTCATAATTGACATTTTAATGTATAATAATAATTTTTTTTAAGTTTCAATATGTTACAATTATTGATATGGTGGTTACTATTTATTTCTCATTAAATCACTTTAATTTCGATCATTATTCGACGGTTACAACTTTTGAGGTTACAAGTATTGATCAAGTTTTAAAATCCTTCTATAACAAGAAATATTTTGGTCCCTTAAAAATTTTAAGACTTCTAAAATTAGAATGACCTAAATGCTTTATAAAGTAGTAGAGAAGTAGAGATAATTTTACAAAATCTATTAACATTATGTTTACCTTGAACATCCTTGAAAATCCATGAGAATCAAATCTTTAAATTTTCGTATATGAAAAATTGTATGATAAGAAAAGAACATCAAAATAGATCGAAAACTACAAACACGTACAAAAAACGTAAAAACCAACAAATCATCATTTTTAAGTTTTCATTCATTTTATCATTTTTTTTTCTCCGTATCTTATTTTTAAGATACTAAAAACTAAAAATACACCATAAGAAAACTTAGATTTTAAACTCTAAATTCAAACAAAATTATCACATTTACTATCAAAATGGACATGGGTCGGAGGGAGGAGGTGATGACCGGGATCCTATGTAAGGCGGACAACGAAAAATTACATATCAAACTAAAAAATTCGAAAAGCAAAACTAAAAATGAATGGAAAAAAATCTAATTTAAAAGTTAAGATACCTTTTTTTTTCGGCATCACCTTCTCATTAGTTTATAAACTATCTTCACCGGCCAACCAACATCGACCTTTTTCATAATCCACCTAGTAGATCGTGTTAACCCATCAAGTATCAGATCAACACTTAGCAGTAGGACATTATAGAGAAGCAACAGGAACAAAAAAAAGTAAAGCAGAGATAATATTATTACCATTCGAAATCTCCATCTTGACATCTCCATTTTCACTTTTAAACAACTACAAAATCACAAAAAAAATCACACATTAAAAGGGAAGCAAACAAAAAAAAACTAAGAACACCAAAAGCATATTCATCTAAACATTAAAAACGCTAATGTGTTTATGCTTATCAGATTTGGTGTTGAGAGTTTTTATATTGAAATGGGTTGTTACAATTCATATGATTTAAATGAGTTATACCTTTTAAGTTGTTACAAATTACAATTAATATGGTTTTATGGGTTGCATTAATATTGTGTGTTGTTACAAAGTTGGGTGTTACAAAATGAATTTAACATTAAGACACTAAATTTTGAGTTATAACTTTTAATTATGTGTATTTATTGAGTTTATAGCAAAAGTAACATAAATCTTTCTATAACAAGAAATGTTTTTTGTTCGTAAAACTTTTTAAGATTTATAGTTTTAAAAAGTCTTAAATGCTTTATAAAGTAGTAGAGATATCAATCGATTTGCTCTAATAAAATGTGCAGATCATGGGTATGTTTGGCGAAATGGGTTGGGGCTGTAGCTGGGGCTAGAGCTTATATTGTAAGCCGAAATTGAAATTTGTATTTTTGTAAGCTTTTTTGGCAAATGAGCTGAGCCTGGGGCTTATTATTGCAAAATTACTAAAAAGACATAACTAAATGAGTTTTTGGTATATGTTAGCCCCTTTTATGGGGTTGTGGTTTATAGAGACTTATGACTTATAAGCCCTTCATAAGCCCGCGTGACAAACAAGACTTATTTTATAAGCCGACTTATATTAAAAGCCAAAGCCCGGATAGACCCAATAACCCCTCGTCCGAAATTACTCCCATGTAATCATGTCACTTAAGATATCATTTAAAAAAAACCCGAACGATAGGTAGATTTTGTTAAAAAGATAAAATCAAATAAAAGTGAGTTGGAAATGACGTGTTGAAGACCGATTCACTGGGTTTGAACTAACCGCCACACACACTCAAATCAGATAAAGCCTTTCATTTTCAGTAAGTTGGTGTGGTCACTTCAAGGTTGTTTGCACCTAGCTGGAATTAAACTTATGATAACCACAAACCCTTTTACCACTAAGTCACCCTTGAGTGATTAACATGACACATATTTAAATACTTTTTTGAGAGTAATAGATGAATACGAGGTAACAATTTATTCAAATGATTGTCTTATAGAAGTTTAATGATTTACTTAGCAAATTTCAAAGTGCAATGACTTAATTAGCAACTTTTAATATTACAATGAGTTAATAAGAAAGGTGGTAATGGGACATAGGCGATCGGGTCTCCAGCCTATGTGGCACCAAAGAGGACTACTCTCTCTTACTACCAGTGTTTTAAAAGGCGTGTCAAGGCGTCGCTAAGGTGTGAGGCGTGACCTACACGTTACGAAATAGACTAAAGCGTCGACTCTAGGCGTGACGTGGGAAGAGTCATTAAAAGGCGCGATAAGGCGTGAGGCTGTGGAAGTGGTTTGTTTAGAATCAAACTATGATATAAAAAAAAACTAAATGAAAGAAATATTTACATGTAAGGGATAATTTAACTAACTTTTTTCATTATGTACAACTTTTTTTGTAAACTCAATATGTAAAAAATATGGTTTATAAATATATAAATATTTTCATATTTTGTGCCGCATGAAGCCACGCCTTAAAAACACAAAAGCTTCGCCATAGCCGCTAAGGCGTGAGGCTTGGTCATGCCACCACGCCACGCCTCGCCTCATACTATTTATAACCTTACTTACTACACACATTGAATAGGGACACATCCCTATGAGACTATTTGGGCTAATTGGTCTTAAAGTCGACCGAGTTGGGGAGGAAGTTTATGTGTGGGTGGGTGTATTTAATTGTTTTTTTTGTATGTTTTTTGTGGTGTTCTCGATCTTCTTGTTACACTATGTTAGTCGAGAAGTTGTTATGGGGAGAGAAATCTGAGGTGGCATTAAGGATGGGGTTATGAGGGTCACCCATTACCACTAGTCTAAGCTATAAGAACACTAGGTGCGGTAACACCATTAACATCAAAAAGTGCTTCCATCTTAGTGTCACCTCAACATTTTCACTTTTAATAGCACCACATCAAAATACCCCATCACTAGCAACTTGTTATAACACCCCTTTTGGGACCTACCATTTTATTTTATTTTAATTTTTCAAAAAAAACTAGTTTTTCATTCATTAAATTAATATGCGCATTACAATACTAAGATAGAAAGAATACGAAAAATAAAAAAAGTACGGAAATTTAAAAAATACGAAAAAATTAATAAAAACAACTAATTGCGGTTCAATCCATACTTTTTTTTTCTTTATTTCTTATTTTTGCATGTTAATGAAGTAGGCATCGTCATCCGACAAATCCTTGGTGCTAATCGCGAGAAATTTCATTTTACAATTTCATTATTGTTCGGTCTATATCCTTCGCCACCTTGTACGCCGATTAGGCAGCTTCATGGTTGAGTCGAAACTCATTCTGTAAAGTACCCCCAAACTTCCACGGGTTACCTCCCGTGGTGCTCGATGTGGATTCTGAATTAGTTTTTTTCGAGGGGTGTGGTTTTCCGGTGGGACGTGGTGTCAAATCATCTCTGAATAGTTCGTCATGTCTGGTGATATCTTTTTTGGGTAAAGGGTTACCCCGGTAAAGTATATTAATACCGAAAAAGTTAAGTACAAATAAAATGTGGCTGAAATACCACATTAACCTCAAGCTAAATCAGCTTGATAAACAACTAAACTAGTGCTTATGACATGCCATAAACACTAACAACTCTAGAGGCAACTAGTTGCCACTAGAACAAATGACTTAACAGAACAAACTAACCAACAACAGCCGTGAAAGGTGAACTTTCAACGGTTTTTGTAGATAATTTAGCCGTTTCATCATACACATTTACACTTCTTATTCCTTTCTTTTCATCATTCAAGACAGAATATGAATTAGACATGGGGATTTTATCTTTCTTAGAAGAAGTACCAGTAGTTTTCAACATCGATGATGATGTGGATGGATTACCCATATTAGTAGCTTCCTTTTTTGGTGCGCCTGTAGTCACCTTTGGCTCATGTCTAGCATTTTGTTTAACCAACAGACTAGCAAACTGACCACCATTAGTAGACTTGGATTTACCTTTCCTTTTCTTCTTTTTACTCACCGTTTGGAAACCATCATTTGTCTTCTCAACAGTAAGAGTAACAACATTAGAATAGAAGTAGTAACAATTAGGGAGGAACACCACCTATTTTAGGCAATGGTCATGAACATGACAAATATTTTCATAATCACACTGGGAGGCCTCTATTCGATATCAAACACGGATAGTTTCTTTGGTGAAACCATCCTCAGTAAGTGAAGGAATACTGATAGTTGAAAGATAATAGAAATTGGTATTGATTGTATTCCTTTCATTACATAACAAAGTATGTCTATTTATAATAGAACATAACTTTGGGAATAAGCTATTAAACCCCAGATCTAATGGACCTCAAGCCCACAATGGCTTGGGCCAATAATTTATGCGTCTAACACTCCCCCGCAGTTTGAACGGGGTCTTTGATACGGACAAACTGGATGAATGTTGAAGCCGATTCTTCTTCTCTTTTTTCTGCTTTGTTACTTGTTTGCACGGAGATTGACTTGCATTTGACGACATAATTGTATATATTGCTTCGCATTTTCCTCTATTTTTATGACGTTTGCTATTTTTTTTACGTCATGGCTTATTTTGCCTTCAGGAGGGAGCAGCAATTTGGAGGACAACTTTTGTTGTCAACGACAATGATCTTCGACAACGAAAACAATCAAATGAGAAAAAAGGGTTGATCTAGGCAACTCAACAATTTTTTTTTGTGTTTTGACGGCTAGTGTTTAGGGTTTATGCATTGAATACGAAATAGTAAAATCCTTAAATTAATAAAACATAAAGCGGAAAAAAACGGGTCCCTCCGGATCACCGACAAGTAGTCGATGACCGGAGGATAGCAATTTTTATTGGTGGATCTTACCTAGAGTTGTGATACCATGAAAGATAATAGAAATTGATATTGATTGTATTCCTCTCATTACATAACAAAGTATGTCTATTTATAATAGAACATAGCTTTGGGAATAAGCTACTAAACCCCAGATCTAATGGACTTATCTATTATTGCTTGGGCCAATAATTATGCATGTATTCTACAATGTAGTAACATATACGGAGATTCAGTCTCTGACATTTACTTCAATTATGCACGAGCATTAAACTTACTCCTACCACACGAAATCATTACACAGGGAGCTGGCTGGGTTTGTAATATAAAATCAAGCATAACTAGTTTGCCAATGAACGTAGCAATTAAAAACTAATACCATCCTCTTCAAAAACTTCAATAGGAACATCCATTTCAATTTAACCTTATCAAATGCGTCATGGTCGATTCTTCTTTAAGCAATCTAGTATCCATCAACCATTTCTTGAGAAAGATCGGAGACTTACGAATCAACCAAGGACCACCCTCCAAAACAGCTTCGAGACCAGCCCGTGAATCAAATTTAAAGAAAAAGAATCCTTTGGAATTCATCATAATCCTTTTCAGCCCATGTTTCGCCCAGTTTTTCCTAACATAGTATTTAACCACCGGAAACGCATTATCTTTCAATAAAGTAATCAAATAAAGTGTGTTCAAAACGTTAGGTAACTTACCTTTTCGACAAACTTACGAGGATATAGATGTTAATATCCCATCAAATACGGTATCAGCCACCAAGGGACGAAAGTTAGAATTAACTTTTGGTTGGTCCTTAGCACTTTCACCCGCAGCTCTAGCATAGGATGTTGACATGGTATCGATGTCCACAGCCTAAACAATATTAGGCAATGTGGAATCATCAACATTAATATTTTCAGCCATTGTTGAATCATCTACATGCGAAACCTTACAAGGGATCACATCAACCTTAGTATTATCAGCCTTAATTGAATTACATATAGCACCTAATGCATCCAAGGTTTCCATACGATCATCATTAGTCATCCCGGATAATAACTCATCATGTTTACCATCTTCAATACACTTTATAAACATGTACAAGTCACCAATAGTTGTTAATGGAACTCCAAAAGTGGCAGCAACATCTATGTTATACAGCCCTCAATGCATGTTAATAGTAGCAGTAGGAGAAACCAAAGGAGAAGAATTACACACCTTTGGACTTACATCACACTTAGCACCTGATTCTTCTATGTTAACCCTAGTAGCAATACCCTATTTCATATTCGACCCATCTTTCTTCTCCATTACTTAAACTAACAAGATCGCCCAGGAAAAATACAAAACAAAGGAACTATTAATAAAAAGAAAAAAACCCTTTAATACGGTGACAAAGAAGCGAACCCTAAAAAATCGAAACCCTATAACAAACTATGTTAAAACAAATCAAAGATTTAATAGTAGGAACCAAGGACGTTATAACAATTCAAATCATAGTAGAACCAAGAAGTCAATTAATAAGGCAAACCCTAATCCATCAAAACCCTAAAATAAAAAAGAATCGCAGCCCTATAAACAATTTAATGAGAATCGTTATAAAGCCACATATCAAGAAGAAAGTCGAGGATCGATCAGATTAGGGGGGATTAAAATCGCCACATTCGCCCATAGTTGGAGAGAGGGTTTTTTCATGTCTGGTGATATCAATCGAGTTAACGACCTCGGTCGTATCCCATTGAAAGTGCTTTATGCCCACGACCCCGACTTTGAGAATATGGATCTAATTATTCGACTCTTCATAATATTGTTGCCTAACAAGGTTTATAAGATCAACCTCGGTTTACCACTACGACCCACATACGTTGGAAACATTTGTAGATAGTGTTGAACTTTTGGCAATTATGGTTCAACGTATGTCACTTACTCGTCAATGTGTCCTTGTTACATTTTTGGAAATTAGTTTTATTGAACTCATGGAGAACCTTGTACAAAACGAATCGTTGGTTTGGTCACTTCCAACTTTGTTATCCTCGGAAACGGCAACGTACCACATGACTAATAACGTTGCCTCATCCGGTAACCAACTAAAGGAAGCCAGAAGGGTTTCGATTTTGGTTGTGGTAGTGGGTTTTGAGTCTTTTGATGATAAAGGGGATTTGGGAGTAGCAGATTTTGTTTTTGTGATGACTACACACAAATGGAATGAGAGAGGCGACATGTTTTGGTGAACCAATTTAGGGTTTGTGTTAATAAGGGAGTGTGAAATTGATTAACTAAGTAGGCTGAGGTAAACACTCCATTTGGGCCTAACCATTTTTATTTTTTTGAGACAATGAAGTGGACTAATAACCAAAATTATTTACGTATATCTATGGAGACCAGATTTTGTAGAGATTTTTTAGGTGAGCATGGTAGTTTAAAATTTTATTTAACAAAACATGTATTCTTAAAAATAATTACATTAACATAGTACTTGGTTTTTTTTCTTTTCTTGAGAAGCTTACGAAAGAAGAGTATTTAGAGTAGTCTCGCATTCAAATGCATTTATGTCCTCATTATTGTCAAATCATTCATAGGCGATAATGACTATATACGATATGACTCGGATATCATAACTGATAACTCGAAGAATTTGATGTGCTTTTTTTGTGTGATTTCGACTTGAACATGATTTCGGTATCATCCCCCGAGGGAACGTTGACGCAAACAAACAATCACGCTGCTATCGACACGAATAAACGATCAGCAAACCTTAATAAATACCACAACAAATTAAGGAGCAATATGAACATATGTGAAGGAAGTCGATCGATACGACTTTGAACAACTATCCTAATTAGATTATGTCAAATAATTCTCGCACTATGTAGCTAAACATTGCACATTCAATTTTCAAAGTATAGATCGTTAAACTAACTGATCAACGTTTCACAAGATCATTATGCAAGCAACCATTATATGCAACACATGCGCACAAAACTAAGATACAACCCGTGTGCATCGCACGGGTCTGCATGCCTCGTAATGAGGTAATTTTATGTGTTTGGTTAGGTGTTGATCATTACTGCCGAAAGTTAAAGGTAAAGCGGTGTGTTTAAAAGCTGACAGCCCGAGGTGGAGATGGCGATTACATCGCCTAATATTTGATGATTAACCAAACAAAAATTCTAAAAATTTATACATTTATTTTCTTGAGTATGATCGGACCAAATGATGATGAGTTTTGAGAAAGTACTTCTAATAGAATGGAAATAGTAGTTTAACTACAAGCTTTTTATATGGTAATTGGTAACACTTGGTTTGTGATGTAGCTACGAGACACAATTTAAAATAGGGAAAATTCCATTTTTAGTCAAAAAAAAATAGTGAAATACTATTTTATCTCAAACAAAATATTTTTTCAAAAGTAGCCCATGTTGCACAAAAGTGCAACAGTTGCCCGTACAATAAGTTATCCCAAAAATGTGTACTTTAATATTAAAAAACGTCACGTGTCAAATTCTGCACGCAAGTTTCCCAGATGCCAAGTTGCCGTGTGCTAATTTTATGAGATAATGTTTTTCGGGTTAGGATTGCATTTCATTTTTTTAGGCTACAAATGAAATTTTCCCTTTAAAATATGAGTTGTTTATGTAGCCAACTTTTTTCAAAATACTTTCAGTTAACGAAACACAGTAAAACGTAAATCATAACGATAAATTCACTAAATATAACTAGGGATGAGCACTGTACACCGAACCGGTACCGAATTGGTGGTACCGTTTTTTTCCCGAACAGTAAAACGTAAATCATAACGATAAATTTACTAAGACTAAGTGTAGTGGTGACCGCACAGACGACCGCCACTTCAGCGCCAACTCAGCTTTCTCTCTCCTAAACCACACACAGACCAAACACCCGTAATGATGACCGCACAGGCGACCAAACATTTTTTTTAAATTAAAAGACATTACATTAATAATAATTAAACATTACAAATAAAGATACGAAAATAAAATTACGGAAATAAAAATACGAAAATAAAAATACGGAAATAAAATATTACAATAAATTAGTGTACATTTGTTCGATGCCAAATGTGTTCCATTAGATCGGCTTTAAGACTAAGATGAGTTTCTTCGTCGTGTAATTCTGATAACTCGTAGTCTATCTTGTGCCGATCTTACGAGATCATCTTCACGATGTTGTTCCTCCGGATAAAAGTCGGGAGAGATTGCTTTTTCTTTGAATTTGCGAATCATATTATGTAATATGATGCAAGTGTACATCAAATGCGTAATCTTTTTAAAACTCCACGACCGTGCAAGATTTCTTATGATAGCTCATTTTTTCTTTAGCACGTCAAACGCTCGTACCACATCTTTTCTTGCTGCTTCATGCACTTGCTTATATCTTATTTGCTTCACATCATTTGACCCTCGCTGCGCAATAGACTTCATAAGAACAACCCATTCTGGATATATCCCGTCAGTAAGATAATATCCCTATTTATACGTCACGTCGTTAGCCAAAAATGGAACCTCTGGTGCTTTTCCTACTTTAAGATCATTTAAAACAGGTGATTGACGTAAAACGTTAACGTCATTGTTCGACCCGGCAACACCAAAGAAGGCATGTCAAATCCATAAATCTTGTGAGGCAACCGCTTCTAATAAAATGAATGGCTCTGACCCGGAATCACCCCTACTGAATTGAGCACGATGTGCGATTGGGCATTGAGCCCACATCCATTTTGTACAGTCAATGCTACCTATCATACCTGTTAATACAAATAAACCTATAAAACGTTTATTTTACTACACGATCTTCTCATGTTTTTTTAATAACATTTAGTAAAATCTACATGAAAGTAAAATGTCTTAAACATTACTTTCTCATTTTTAGCATTACTTTTAATTTCAAGAAAATCAAGTAAACCATTAATTGCATCATATATTACATCATCATTTGCAGCATATCTTAGGGCAATCTTACAAGATTGCACATGATCTCTCAAGATTTTGCAAATCAAAATTCGATTTATGTTACTGTGCGCCGGTTCTGTTGCCTATAAAGGCCGGTTCTGTTTTGCAACAGAACCGGCAGGAATCGGCCTACAGTAAATTTTTTGGCTATAAATACCAAGTTATTTCTCATGTTTTTCTCACCCTTCTCCAGCTTAATATTCTCTTATCTACTGATCATTCTCTCTTGTATACTCTTATTTAGTATTTTGTAGGTAATTCTCTTCAAAGCAGAAATTGCCAAACACCCATTCGAGACGATCAAGCTCCTAGAATCTTGTCTCGCATCTCCATAGCATTGTCAAGTTCACATTGCTGAATCTTGTACATCATTTAGTGTTGTAGTCGTATTTATCATCATTGTAAATCAAGTGTAGCATAGTTTGGGTTGATTCTACCGTGTGAAGAATCTGATATTTAGCCTTGTACCGTTAAAGGGTGTAAGCAACGTTGTGAGGCTTCTCCGCCGGTTAAAGGAGATTGGTGACTAGTTGTTACAAACTCTCGAGTAGGTGAATCGGGGAGTGGAGTAGGGCAAGGAAGGTGTCCTTGTAGCAGAACCACTATAAATACTTGTGTCTCGGTTAACTCTTTCTAACTCTTACCTTTACTTGTTTTGTTTCTATTCATCTAACATCAATATTGTGCAAACTTTACATAAGATCAAATAAAAAAAATTAAAAATACAGGAAAACTATTCAACCCCCCCCCCCCCCTTTAGTTTTCCACAATTGGTATCAAGAGCAAGGTTACCAAAGCTTTTAAAATATATTGTATTCTAAAACTTTAAAACGATTATGGATTTGGAAAACTACAAAGAAGGCAAGTCTATGCAACGACCACCTCTCTTTGAGGCTAATTGTTTTATATATTAGAAAAATCGTTTTGAAACTTATGTGAAGTCTAAAGATATTAATCTTTGGTATATTATTGATTATGGTAATTACAAACCTACCATCAAAGATAAAGATGGTAAGATGATTTGGGTTTTTTTTGTTTTTGGTTTTACCATAATTTTTATCCAATGATTATAATTCACATTTTTTTTCTTAAAAATTTAGGGATTTATTAAACTTTGTATGTGGTGCAATATTGAAGGTGCTGAATTTCAAGCTAGGTTCATCAACATCAACGATTATAGGTATGTCGTTTTTCGTTGTTTTGTTAATACAAATAATGTCTAAAAACGTTATTTATATTTTTTGACCTTTCGATGTTTTGATAATAACAAAATGTAAAAACGTTTACGATAAAATTAAACGTTTATAAATTACTAATCGTAAAATTCCATTTCTAAGAGTAATCACTTAAGGTATGGATAAACAAATCATTAAACATGATTAGTGATCAAGAAAATATTTTTCTTAAATCTTACATTTTTACAAATGTGTTTTTATAAATATAAAAACAAAATATTTATTCATTAAAAGAAATGTTTTATTAAAAACATAAAATTTGAAATTTAAATTTCCCCCCCCCCAAAATAGAAGGTTCCATAACAGATACAACCTTCACCACAAAAGGACAAAAAAGGGAGCGGAGTCTAGTGGCGGCCCCCTTATATGTAGGCCTGGCGGCCCCCTTATATATAAGGGACCGCCAGGACTGCCACCAGCAACGGTCATTTTTTTGTCCCATATAAATACTAGGCCACCCCATCTGAAAACATAACCTCTTGCCATGAATTTTCTCATATCTACTTTTCTCTCTTCTTTCTTTCTTTCTAAAACACATATCTTGATCACTAACATACCTTGATCTTGTTTCAAGTGATTAATTCTCTCTTCCTCCTCTCTTCTTCTAATCAAGTGCAAGAGAAGAACAATCGTATTCTTTTACATACGAATTGGTATTAAGTGATCTACTTCTTCCTCCTCAAGATCACAAGTCTTTGTTATATTAACTTTGTGTTGTTGTGTAGATTGGATTGTGTGTAGATCCAATTATGTAAATTGTGTATTTGTGTTTTGGGTTGTGTGTCAATCCAAGAGTAGATATCTTGTGAGTGTGTAAAGACTTAGTGAAGTCTTAGATTAGTTCTAGCTAAGAGTAGGACTCAACATCTAGCTTTGTGTCGGAAAAGAAAGTAAGCGACGTGTAAACGGTTTTCTCCGCCTAAAGGGAGCTTGTTGACATAGTGAAATCTCGAGTGGAGTACTCGGGGAGTGGAGTAGGAATGAAGAGGTGCTTCGTAGCCGAACCACTATAAATCTTGGTGTCTTGGTTTGATCGTTTCTTTCTCTATCTCTCTATGTCTTTATATTGTTATTGTTTACTTAGTTCATTACATTAGATATTTAGTTGTGATTCATATTGTTGATTGATTGACATATAACTCGAATCAAACCATTTTATAAGCAAAGTTTTAAAATGGCCAATTAACCGGTAAACTAATCAACCCCCCATTCTAGTTTCCTACAATTGGTATCAAGAGCCAAAGTCACTCAAGATTTTTAAAATATATTGTATTTTAAAGCTTGGATCGATCTATGGATTCTGACAAATATCTAGAAGGGCAATCTATGCAAAGACCACCACTTTTTGAAAGTGATAGTTTTATTTGTTGGAAAAATAGATTCGAGACATATGTTAAATCAAAAGATCTAGATCTTTGGCATGTTATTACCAATGGTGATTTTCAACCCATTATTCAAAATCCAGAAACCAAACTCGATAAGGTTGTCCCTTTTGAAAAACAAACTGATGATCTTAAAAGAAGGCTTGCGAAAAATAATGAAGCCACAATGGTTATTTACAATGCTTTGCCTAGAAAAGAATATGAACGAATTTTCATGTGTAAATACGGCAAAGAAAATTTGGGAAAACTTGTTAATCACCCATCAAGGTAATAGCCAAGTCAAAGATAATAACATCGACCTTTTGGTTCAACATTATGAACAATTAGTCATTTCGAAAGACAAATCCATAGATAGTGCTTTTGCTAGATTTAATACTATTATTACGTCTTAAAGATCTTGATGAAGGTTACTCTAGTAAGAACTACGTAAGGAAGTTTCTTAGGGCTTTACATCCTAAATGGAGAGCAAAGGTCACGTCGATTGAAGAGTCGAAAGACTTAACATCACTATCTCTTGATGAGCTCATTGGAAACCTCAAATTCCATGAGATGATCATCAAGAAAGATTCCGAAATAGTCAAAGCAAAAGTTGAAAGAAAATCTTTTGCTTTAAAGGCTAAGAAAGAATCTAGTGATAAAGAGTGTTCGACTTCCGGTAGTGAAGACGAAGAGTATGCCATGGCGGTAAAAGACTTCAAGAAGTTCTTTAAGAGAAGAGGTAGATTCGTGAGACAACCTCGGAATGACAGAAAGACCTTTCAAAGAAGCCGAGATGACAAAAACGGCAAAAGTGAAAGGAAGTGCTTTAGATGCGGAGATCCAAATCATCTTATTGGAGAATGTCCAAAGCCACCGAGAGACAAAAACCAAAGAGCATTTGTTGGAGGTTCTTGGAGCAATAGCGGTGAAGAAGATGATGAAAAGATCCAAGACGAGACATGTCTTGTAGCTCAAGAACCAAGTGAGGTATGTTCCGAATCCTCTTACTTTAGTGATGGAAAATCCATCAATTGATGATTTAGCTTTAGACAACTAATACGATAATTATGCAAAATGAGTCTAAAGATAATCACTAAGAACAAAAGGTTAAAAGCTACTAGAAATAGTCTAGAAAATGAGCTTAGAGAACTAAAAGATAAATTATCAATACTCGAGAAAAACAAGGGAGTTGATCTCGATTGTGCAAAATGTCATAAACTTAAAATTGAAAACGAAAAGCTAAAAGAAGAATCAACTAGATTAAATAAATTTGAAAAAAGTACACATTGCTTGAATAAAATGTTAAATAATCAAAAACCCTCCGGTGATAAATTAGGGTTAGGGTTTAATTCATTTGAAGCATCATCTAGTGAAACTAAGGAAACAAAATTTGTAAAAGCTCAGAAAAAGGCATCTTCTGATGGAGGTCCCATAATTATGGACGGCCCCATAAATATGGGCGGCCCCTTAATGTTCAGGCGGCCCTCAAAATAAATATGGGACTGCCAGTAGCATCGCCTGTATCTGAGAAAAGTGTTTCTTTTCAATAATCTATTTTGGGGCCTAGACCAAAACATATAATTGTAAACAAAGTCAAAGTTCCTGTTGCTAGTGACAATGAAGTTAAACAATTCTATAAACAATTATCAAAACCCAGAGTTGGATTTTTAAAACCCAATTTTAGATCAAAAACTCAACCTCCTAGAAGAGTCAATAATAATTATTCTCGTCCTAAAACACCGCAACCAAAAAGACATGTTGGTCGACAAAACCAACCTCATGGATTTCCCGTAACTTGGAACAACTTTCCACGTCAAAGTTACATGCCATGGGAAATGTGTCTTCCATTCTCACATCCCAACCAATTGCATCAAATGCAAGGGATGTTTGGCACTAACAACTTTGGACCCATGAGATATTGGAGACCAAATGTTTGAGTTATTGTCTTATATAAATAGATATGCCTTGGAGTCGACTTGGAGCCCGACGAATGGATCAAGGATAGTGGATGCTCCAAGCACATGACGGGCAATCGAAAGCTCTTCTCCACTTACAAGGCATACAATGGAGGTAACGTCATTTTTGGTAGTAATCTTCGCGGTAACATCATTGGCAAAGGTACGATTTCTAATGACTCTCTCAAAATAGATAATGTAGAACATGTTGATAATTTAGGATTTAACTTGCTAAGTATAAGACAAATATGTGATAATAAATGTAGAGTAACTTTTTCTGAACATGATAGTGAAATCACTAAGGACGGTAAAGTCATAGGTAGGAGGTATTAGGAGAAAGGTGTATGGATTGAAATTAGGAAATAAGCCAAAAGACAAAATATGTCTTGCAACGATTGATGAAAACTCCACATTGTGGCATAGGAGATTGGGTCACGCAAATATGCGTCTCATTCAATCGTTAGCTTCTAAAGAATTAGTTAGAAACTTATCTAAGCTTAGGTTTGATCAACACTTTTTTTATGCTTGCAAAATTGGCAAACAAGCTCATGTTAGTCACAAAGCTAAGAACATAGTCTCAACGACTAAATGCTTAGAACTTCTCCACATGGATCTTTTTGGTCCATCCTCTGTACGGAGTTACGAAGGAAACCGCTACACCTTAATCATAGTAGATGACTGCTCTAGGTATACTTGGACTAGATTTCTTAAGAATAAAACCGAAGCTTTCGATCAATTCTAAATATTTAGTAAGAAAATCCAAAACCAATTAGGATGTATAATAGTATCAATAAGAACCGACCACGGTATAGAATTTGATAACGAAGTGCAATTTGGAGAGTTTTGTAATGCCAATGGTATTACTCATAACTTCTCGGCTCCACGCACTCCTCAATCAAATGGCGTGGTTGAAAGGAAAAATAGGACACTTCAAGAAATGAGTAGGAATACCTGTTGAACGAGCAATCCGTTACACAAAAGTTTTGGTGTAAAGCCTTAGATACTTCAACATACAATATCAACGAAATTTCATTAGAGCATTCTAGGAAAAACACCTTATGAACTCTTAAGAGGTAGAAAACCTACATTAGATTATTTTAGAGTGTTTGGAAGCAAGTGCTTCATTTTGAACATAAAAGACTACCTTACCAAGTTTGACCCAAAGTCATACGAATGTGTCTTTCTAGGTTATTCTCAAAATAGCAAAGCCTACATCAATCATAAAACAAAACATAGAAAGTCGAAGACTTCACTTAACGTGACATTAGATGAAACTCCTCCACTTTTAGGTACATCACCCTTGGTGGATGATGAATTAGATGAAGAAGAAGCAATTAATGTCACCAAAAAGAAAAACCTAGAAAACGACATCGTGGATGAAACTTTAGAGGTTGATGAAATAGTCAACATTAAGGAATCTAGGAACCATCCATTAGAAAATGTCATAGGAAACCTTAATCAAAGAACCCTTAGGCACAAGCCCAAAACCAAAGTAACTTCTTTTATTTTATATCAACTATAGAACCTAAGAATGTGAATGAGACATTAGGAGATAAAAGTTGGAAACAATTTTAAAGTACGGGGGTATTTTTTCCTGGGCGGGGCAAGGGAAGGGGGGGGGAAAAACAAAAAAAAGGGTACATTAAAAAAAAATTTTTTTTTAGCAAAAAAAATTTCGCCAAAAAAATTTCTTTGGGCCTAAAAAAAACGGAACGGTAGGTTTTTTTAAGGGGGGGGGTGGGTGGGAGGGAAAAAGGGGAGTTTAGTTTCCCACAAAAACCTAAGAATTGACAATTACTAGGAACCTAAGTGGGTTATTTAGAAATAAGTTAGATGAGAATGGTATTGATTCTCGAAATAAGGCTAGGTTAGTTGCTCAAGGCTACAACCAACAAGAGGGCATCAGTTATGATGAAAACTTGTATGCCGCCTTAGTTTGCTAGGGACTTAAAATTATACTTTAGGATTATTATTGGGTTTCTTTTAAATTTGGCCCTTTTTGGGGGGGCGGGCGTTTGTTAGATTTTAAATTATTCAAATGATGTCAAAAAGTGGCATTCCTGAACGGTCTTTATCAATGAGGAGGTATACGTGGACAACCTCGGGATTCATTGATTTCGAAAATAAGATTCAATGTTTATAATTAAAGAATGCTTTTTGATGGTCTTAAACAAGAATCCAAAGCTTGGTATGATAGATTAAAAGATTTTCTAATCAAACATGAATATAAAATGGGAATGGTAGATAACACTCTTTTTACTAAGACGAAAAGTTCAAATCTCATATGTAACACCCCCAATTGGTGACTTGTCGCACGGCGGAATAATGATGTAGGGGAGTGGTACTTCATAGATCAATAGCACAAGATATGGGAACGACCTCTAAAAGAATCGTTTAAAATATGATACATTGGATTTATTGAAATTGTTTAATACAAAGCGCAACGGCTTAAATTGTTCAACATTTGATAACAAAGATTTTTTTTAGAACATACACAAAATCCCTCAAGATGTACTGACTCAATCTTTAATGCATGGATACTCCCAAATTAGTATCCAAATGTATCCTTAGCACTGTGCTCAATTGACCTGAGAAAACATGCTTTAAAACGTCAACATAAAATTGGTGAATTCATAGGTTTATGTAAATATAATATAGGACTGCAAGATTTCTAAGTGTATGATAATGCAACAGATGCAAACATCACAAAATGTAATTAGGTTTCCCTAAGCTCATGACACTGAAGCTTGACATGTATGAATTGCAATATATATTGCCTATATTGCCCGTGATGATGTCCTAACCTGCAACATCTGAAACCGACATGGTATACATCCGTTGGTTCACTTCGTGACACCAGTGAGAGCTACTCACCCAGATGGGGATGTCAACCCCAATAGATCTATTTATAACATTCGCGCTCACACAAAGTAACTGACAGTTCATGATAATGGGCACAGTGGGTTATCGCTACTTAGGCAAATACGTAATCATGATAAAATATACACTTGCGTCTAATTTGTAAAACAATGCATGTTTCTCACCCCAAAAGTTGTAAATCATTGATATAGTAAAACATGGGGCTATGAACTCACCTTTGTAAGTAGTCTTCTGTGAATGGAAAATGTACTTAAGTATGGTAAACGAATCACACCATCAAATACCTAAGTAAATACGTCCAGTCTTAGTCTATAAGATTAAACTATCGACCTCATGTATAAACTACAATAATTTGCTAGTTTCTATATTACATGTTACACTTGTGTGGGTTGTGTGCCACATGTTTTATTGTATTTGTCTTTACTTGATGGCTGTTGGGAATATGTACAACTATATGCTTTCAAGTATATCCGGCGTAAAAGTATTAATAATAAATATACGTATTTATTATTCACGTGTCTTAGTTGTATAAGTATCCGTATTATACTATATCTAGTTCGATGCCATAAGTGTTTATTTAAATCACTTAATTATATAAAATACCCTTAGGTTTTCATTATTGACAAAAATAGTCCTTACGTTTATAAGAATAGGTTATTTACATAGTCCTCAGACTTATAAAATTCAGTTTTGACAGTTTCTACCCTAAAGTTCCCATTTTGACACTTTTAGTCCCTTAACTTCTAAAAATTACATTTTAAGCCCAATAAAGTTCTAACAAGTAACAATAGGTTCCATTAATCTTCAATAAGCTACATAAGCTATGTCAGCTTATAAATAAGCTTAGATGAGCTTATTTGAGCTTATTGGGCTCGTTAGCCCAATAACGTTAACCCGAAAGGTTTCGAAAGGTCTATTAGGGTTCTATACTAGTATAGTTTATGTTTTTAGCCTCAAATAAGTGTTGTAAACCTTGATAAGCTGTTTCCAATATTTGTTTATCCCATTAAGCCCAATAAGCTGACGGTAATGGGCTTTTTGGCCCATTAAGAACCCGATAAGGGTTTTGAATGTTTAGGCTCGTTCAATTTAAGGTCCATTAGCATTCTAAATCTATAATAAGCCCTATAGGCTGCATAAGCTCACAAATAAGCTGTTCAAGCTTATTCGTGGCTTATGGACTCATGTTTGGCTACAGTAATGGGTTGCCAAGCCTATTAAGGGTCCAATTAAGTTTATATTTTATATTATGGTTCATATAAGTCCCACAAGTACATTAGGCTTCTTAATAAGCTCAAGGAGCTTATAAATAAGCTGTGGACCCCATAGCCGCAGCCGTTTAAGCTCATTAGTAGGTTCTAGGGCTAGGGTTCTGTTAGGGTTTTCGTTAAGCACCTTAAGCTACTATTAAGCTCTTTAAGTTGTCCATAAGCCAACCTATAAGCTCGTTCATCCTATTCACGGGCTTCGTGGCCCAACAATGGACATGCACGTCTACTGTGGGTGCGTATGGTTTGGGTTTGTGATGTTTAACCACAAACGAACACGTTGAGCTCATTTGACCTACCTAGGGTTCGTGCTTAACGCATGAAAATGTTCTACTAATTAGTATACTCTTTCCTAAGCCAAACCATATAGTTTATATGAAATGTTTCGTATAGGTTACATGTTTTAGTGTATACGTGTTAGTTGTTTCATAAACGTTTAGCTTTTGCTTGTCATTAAATCTCATCTTACACGTTTCTTTGTATTCTAGCACCACACAAGATCGATTATATATATATATATATATATATGTACGTATGCCACGCATGGGTTAAACCATGCGTGTTCACGCCCATGCAAATTTGTTAATCACATATTAACTTGACCTACATGACTAGATATCAAAGAAACAATTAAAATACGAAGTGTATAAGCTTGAACGTAACTTACAAAGAGTCCTAAAGTCTTGGTGTATGTTGGGACGAGTAGGATGGCAACCCAAGTGGATTATACCCAACGTATATCGACTCTAAGCTTCGAAGCTTATTAAATAACCCAAGTTCTTAACCCGTGTACCCTTTTATGACTTTGTATGAAGACCTAATGTATATTGTAGGTTCAAATGAGATGTTGAGGGTGTTTGTTTGCGTCTTACGACCCGAGACAAGAGGAACAATATGGTTTGTTCGAGAGAGAGTGTTTAGTGAGTTTATGAGTTTTCAAGAAGGGTTTTATGTCATGTATGATTGAGTATATATAGGCTTAAGACTTGGTTAGCTTTCTAGTTCCCTTAACTAAGCCAAACCGTGCCCTAAGTTAGTGGTTTATGGTTTTCTAGTTATCAAGACATGGTTTTGCTAATACAAATTAGTACAATCCTTAATTACCATATATTTGTATAAGATTTACCTAAGATTTAAAGATCTTTGATTTTATATATGTTGTGGGTGACTGCGGGTATCAAGAGGTAAAGAGAACAAAATGGTTATTAACCATTGAGTAATGAGTTAGTTAGGGACATGTTGTACATGTTTTAATTAAATATAGGTTGTACATGTACTTAAAGGATATTAGGAAGATTTCTAGGTGTATATATGTATGGGACGAATGGTTTTATGGGTTATAGTTACCCGTATTCGGCCAACATAAGTTAGTAACACATGATTTGATTAAATTTTGGGTTTAAGGTTTAAAAGTGGTTATTGGTTTGATTCTAGGTAAGTCTAGGTATTTCTGGGATGTGTCTAAATGTATTTTATTGTGAAACGTAAGCCTTTTACGTGACCAATAAAAATAAAATACGCAGAGTCATTAATTATCTTCTTAAAAATTATATAACACTTGATTGATGTAAACCTTAATTTATTTGGTGACCGTTTACATTGAATGATTATTTCTAGTCTACGCGATTTAGCTTTAAAAGTTAAATTAAAAGTAAACGCGTATCAGACCAAAATAAATAGTGACGAATAATAGGAGTCATAAAATGACCTGAAATTGAGAAATGTTACAGTCTCCACCCATTAAAAGAGCTTTGTCCTCAAAGCTTAATACCTTGTAGTGGATGACGAAGCCCGGTTTGTGAAAAGTTGTGGGTATTTCTGTTTGAACGAATCTTTATGTTCCCAGGTGAACTCGGGACCTCTCCTAGAGTTCTGGCGAACCTTAACCAATGGTATCTGACTTGGCTTTAATCGATTGATCTCCCGTTCCATAATTTCAACGGGCTCTTCCACAAACTGGAGCTTATCGTCAACGTGAATTCCTTCCAACAACATGACTAATGGTTCGTCAGCGTAACATTTCTTTAGATTAGACACATAGAAAGTATGGTGAACCCTGCTCAACTCTTGAGGAAGTTCCAGGCTGTAAGCAACCTTCCTAACCTTGGCTAACACCTTGAAAGGTACGGCGTATCTCGGGTTCAACTTGCCTCGCTTACCGAATCGTACAACCCCTTTCCAAGGTGAGACCTTGAGCATAACCCTATCCCCAACTTCGAACTCCATCGGCTTTCGCTTCAAATCAACGTAGCTCTTTTGTCGATCTTGGGCAGCTTGAATTCTCTGCTTGATCAAGACGATCTTTTCCGTTGTTTCTTGGATCATTTCTGGACCGGTTAGTTGAGCTTCTCCAACTTTGGCCCAGCACACAGGTGATCGACATTTTCGGCCATAAAGTACCTCATAAGGTGCGGCCTT